>UXGD01001239.1:0-37541 GCA_900474315.1 Torymus auratus | reverse complement strand
TCGGATGATGATTTTGAGCACTCGTGTATCACTCGTGCTCAATCATCATCCTCGCTAGAAAAAGTCAAATTTCCTCCCTTGTTGCACAATGTACTATTAAGTATAATAATAAAATTAAATACGGTATATTATTTGTGTGATTTGATTTTACGTTATGAAACAAAATATCGAGTTTTTGTTATTTAGTATGTATTTTCGAGCAAATAAATGTAATTGATCAATTTGATTTTCAATTGTGTTGTGTACGACTCGAAATGCTCAAACCTCTCTCCGACTCACACACACGTAAAAATGGCCCTGTCATGCCTTCGTTAAAAAAAATACGGTGTGTAACACGGGAAGAAAGCTATTTCAGACTCAGGTGAGATGTTTTCAGCAATCGTCACCCTCGCTAGAAATAGCTTATTATTTTTATCCCTCGGGTGATTACTGCCCTCGCTTTGCTCGGGTAGTAAACTCACCCTCGTAAAAAATCTTGTCGCTCGGGCACTAAACCCACCCGCGGGAAAAATCCAGCTACTTTCATCCCTTGTTACATAATGTACTATTTCGTCATACCCGGACCGAAAATAGCACATTCGCGCGTTTTCGAGCCAGGAGGACGGGAAGTGGCACTTTCGGCCAGGGTATGATGAAAAAGCAATAAAATGTATCGAGAAATTGAAGTGGAGGTATAACGAATAACTAAATGTGTATTCAGATTATCACTAGAAACTAAGACAAAATATAAAAATTACAAATCTATTATTTTTGCACAAATCTATAAATTTCTGTTATTCCATCTAGATAAACAATATCTTCGTTATTGTAAGAATTATAATATTGTACTTAGTGAGTAATACGAATTCCAACTAAAAGAATACTTTATAAACAACCAAATATGTTACAGAACTACATAATAAACCCGTATAGTAATATGAAAAAAAAAAAAATGAAAGAAAAGTTTTCAGGAAAGTAAACAAATATTAACTTCGATTTTTCGAATATCGCACGAAGCTTGTACGTTTGAATATAAAAAATTATTATAAAATCTATACTTCATTCAATTAAACCAAGTGTGTTTGGTACAATGTGGATTTAAAGAAAAACGAACAATAGAAACAGATGTTTCAATAATAATAAAAATATTTATTATAAATATGTTAATTATAAAACACTTTGATTTTGCTTGAAAGCTTATAATAATTATGCTTGAATTTTCTTTAATCTATGTATGCAATACCAAGAGATTATTAAATGTACGTTGTGCAAGATATATAGTCAAGTTTATAGAATTTTAAGAAAAACTGTAAATCAAACATGAATTTTTCATAGCAAACTCTAAATAAATTTTTCAATGCTTTAACGCAAATATTTATCATATACATATATGAAAACTCTAATTGAAAGAAAATTATCGACGTCATGTGAGTTTACAAAATGCTTTATTTTATCATAGTAAAAGAAATTGTGAACATGAATTTTTCTAATCCTATCGAGACACAAAATAAATCGTCTTTGAGACAGACCTCAAAGAATCAACCTTGACACCATACTCGCCTAACGGAAAAATAAAAAGACAATAATTAATTTTAAACAATATTAATTATGTTGTAGTTAGTATTATCGTTATAAATATGTATACATACATTCATTGTTACAAATTAATCACGTACTTCAATACGTGGCACATTTTATTTCCTTTCCATTTCGTTAAAAAAAATTAAATAGTGCTATTACATCAATTTCTAGATAGTGAAAAAATCTTAATCAAATTTACGAAACTAGAAAAATAAAGATCAGTATTACAAAATAATTAACTGCATCGATTCACGGGCAAATCAAATTCTCTTTCCCTTCTTCACTCGCTTAAAATCGATTCGCATTTAAATAATTTTCATTTAAATTATTTTTAAATAATCTCGTCAAATTTGACTTTCGAAGATAGTCTTTTGTATATACATCACTTTTGAGCACTATTTCACTTCAATGCTGATGAAGAAACTGATTTGAACAGGTACTGTTAACATTGACTTTAAAGGAGGACGAGAAATTACGAATCGGAGGATTTTCCATTTCTTGTTACATTTGGCCCTTTTTATTATTTTATCATTTCACTGAGTAAAAAAAATTTTCAGAAAGCTACAAGGCATTATTTAAATTTTCCAAAAAATCGTTGAAAAATGGTAGCAAAATGTCATTGATGATTCACTTTAGGAACCGTTTTTGTATCATTAAGCAGTTTCTCATCGTGTCGTCCCTCGATGGGGATTGTCTTACAATCTTTCACAGCAGATATACAAAATTGTCTTACTACTTTCATGTTCCCTTTTAATTTCCACTCAAATCCTCCGCTATTTATCACCACCTCCTCCCTTTACAATCATTTTCCAGTATGATAAAAAACATTGAAAGTTACTAATAAGAAAAATCCTTTCTTAAAAATTTTCATCGTTAATCCAAAGCATTTGGATTCCGTTAAATCATTTTACAAACGAAACAATGTATATAATTACATTTCTTCTCATTCGTCGATCGAGGAAATATCTTTTTTTTTTCTAAACTTTTTTAATAAGTTATTTCAATCTAAACACCGAACAATCAACACTTCGATAGTAACGTTCAATAGCTTTTTCTCATAATGGCTCACTTTATATAGCTCTCCATCCGTCTTCTGTAGATCATATAGAGATAAATACTATGCAAGCTATTTTCCTAAGAACTATCGCAGATAGAAACGCATTAGAAACAGTATAAAATGGACAAGTATCTTCTATATATAGAAATTTTTTTTTTCCTTAACTCTGTTTTTTATTTTCTTTCTTTTTTTTGTTGCACATCGATGACGGACTATTCCAAAAAATCGCCTCTATACTCTTATGTGGTCCTTCGTGAAAAATCCGTCTTAGAATCTCTCTCTTTTTTTCTATCATATTTTTTTCGTACACAATATCTTATATTTTTTTTTTTGTATATATCTATACATTTTCATATCTTATCATCACCATCATTTGTCTCACTAAATATCAACTTATAAACGAGAATGCTTAAGTCATTAGCGCTTAAGAGAAAAACGAGGCGCGCCGGACAGGGCGGAGAGGATACAGAGATTTGAAGTATAGTTATAACAAAAATATCAAGTGTAGCGTGTGTGTATATATATGTATACGTCTGTTTCGTGAATTACAGCTTTCTTCGCCTCTTTGCCGAGGGCTTCTGGCGCCCTGCTCAGTCTGGGTGTAAGTGTAGCTCTCCCTCTTTCTCTCTTTTTCTCTCTCCGTCGTTCTGCATTTTTTTGTTCACTCTTTAATAATTCGTTCGCTGCGCCCGCGCGTCTGTCTCTCTCTCTCTTTTCTCTGCGTCCCCCGGGGGCGAGCAGCGGGGGCGTGCAGGCCTGGGCCCGCTAGGGCTTTTCATTCGATGGCAACGCGTGACACCATCAGTCCTCGCCTGCTCAACCAGACTCTGTAACAGAAGATACGTGAGTTGTTTTAGTATGTTGGGATAAAGATTAGTCGGTTGGTGGAAGATCTATGTCTTTGCTTTATTTCTTTGATCAATACCTATTAGCAGGATTGCTGAAGGGTTTAATGGAGAGGGTATACAGCAAAGTGCTAATGTTGGTAATTGGACTTTAAACGTTTGATGCATGTATGAGTTTCATGTGAGAAAAAGTTATTTGGTGTGTGGAACGGTGATGAAAAAACTTTTCCTTTGTAAAATGTAATCTTTGATGTATCGCATTATAAATTCATTTCTTTATAAATTAATATGACTTTTAATTGAAAAAGATTACTTCAATGTTATTTTTCCAATATTTTTCAAGTCATTTTGTATCAGTATTCTTACTTCAAGTTACTTAATGATAGATTACGAAATTTTTTAATTTACCATCTTTTAATTTAAAAATATTAAATATCAATTTTATATTATCTCAATAAAAAATGAATCAATTTATTTGAAAAAAAAATCAGTATATATTTACTAATTATCTCGTGACTCTTTGCATATAATTCTAACATTTTTTAATGTAAATCACAAGATTCAAAACGAACCTAAAAATGCTCTTCTATAAAAAAAAACTCACCCAATGCCAGTGCCAATGAGGAGCGACAGTATGTTCGTCAAGAAGAGCGTATAGAGCACCTCCTTGGAGAAGATGCCGTTCTTGCCGACCTTAGCCGTCCTCAGACTGTACGTTTTCCTGCGTCCTAGGCCCAGTTTAGCGTGCTTCAGCTTCTGGTCCCTGCAAAAAAAAATCCCAGAAAAAAATCAATAAAACTGCGTCGCTGCTCCCTCCTATACCGCACACACGCGCGTACACACTTTGTTTTTATTTCTCTCTCTCCCTCTCTCTCTCTCTTTCCCCCTCGTGCGGTCTTATCGAGCGATAAAACGCACGCGAGCGCTGACGCAGCGCGCAATTTTCGTACACGTGTATGTTAGTGTGTCTTTTGGATTTTCCTCCAATGCTTCGGGGAATTTAGCGATTGGTGCAGCCGATGCGAGCGAAGTAGTGGGTGTCGTCAATATATTTTCGTTCGAAGGGGAAGGAGAGAGTTTGTAGATAAGTTTTTTTGCGTGTTGAGTAATGTTTTGTTTTCGTTCTTTTTTAAGCGATACGGTAATCTTTGCCTCTTTCTATATGCAATATGTATTTATAAGTCGATGACGTATGCAGCAACGAATTTAAATATTTTCAAGCTATAACGCGATTTTGCTAGAAAAGTTTCGTATTATACGCAGCGGAATTTGTAAAATTTTTGTTTTATGCCGAGAAATGTCAAACGTGGATTTCGCGTGCATTGTGGTAATAAAAATACACTTATCAAGAATATTTTACGTTGCTCAAACTTCAAGATAAGATTTAGTTACTCGTGGATAAATTTTTAGCAAAAAACAACGGATAACTTTGAGCGAAATGTGCGTAATTTTAATGCGTTTCATGTGTTTTAACAAGTTTTGTATCTTTTGATAGAGAATTAAAAATGAAATTGCGTTTCCTTCTCAGGAAATCCATATAGCTCATTCTCGTGATTTTTTGTTCTATAATACGTTACTTCAACATTTTTAAAATTTTTAAAAATACTATCACAAAATGCGTATCACCAATTGAAGAGCGATTTAAATTATTATAGCTTAGTTAAGTTATTCATAGTTCAATTTTTTCGTATCACTAAAATTATCGTCAGTTATTATCGTAAATAAAACTGAAAACAATACGATTGTTTCATCAATATTTTATTGACCTACGATATGTTTATTTTTAATTTTCTCTTTTACGATTATTTTCTTTTATAAAAACATGTAGTCGTTGTTATTCAATTTCAAGATGCCGAAAATGAATACACAAAAAAAAAAAGAATTCCTAACTATATACCAAATTACCCGTTTTTCTTTTAATATTAAAAAAAAAGTATATAGTGTATTTTCCTTACTTTGTTACGTTTGGTTGGCCCCACTCGTATATCCAGTCCACGTTTTTGCCCAGATCGTCATCCTGAAACATAAAGAAAAACATCTCACGTTAGTAATGTATAAAGTACTTGTATATTTCGCACACGACAACGCGGAAATTGGCTTTTTTCGCGCACCATGATGGAGTAGAAAGCTGCGCGCGAGAAAACGCGTGGATGAAGTGAGGATTGTCCGCGTGAAAAACGCGACTTTCCTCAATTAATCATTTAGAAGTTTGGATCGTAATTAACACTTCTTCTTTGCGAAAACTATTCTACAACGCAAGAAATGTCGTGGGTAAGTATTCGTTGTACGAGCAACATTATACTCGACGACTTCTAGATACTGTAAAAACGTCTTGAAATTTCAAAGGAACGGCGTCATACCTTGTACTTTTTCTTTATCATTTAATTCATTAAAATAGTTTTGTATAATTACGGTACATTAAGAACTATCATATTTTTTTTTTCTTCAAATAAAAGAACGTATCCATTACTTAAAACAAACCCAAACAGAGAAACTATGTCAATATATAGTTACTAAACCCACAAAGGCCATCGCCTATCTCGTCGTCTACTGCCGTCAGATAAGAAAAACAATACCACACGACAAAGATGCGCTGCACATATCACACACACACACACACACTCGGGATTATAAAAGTTAACCGCGCGCGCGCCCATATCTCTCAAAATCTATTTTATTATCGGAGGGAAACAAAGACGTGTCGCCGTGTCGATAAGCCCTCGCGTGATGATAATGCGAAACGGGTCGCACGCGGTAGGCTGGTGCATGCTGTCGTTCATTGCGAAAACAAACACGCGCGCGCGCAAGGTATATTTTCCCGCGGTGGAAGCTCCGAACAGCTGTTTCGAATTGGGATATTCTTTCGGCATGCGTTTCTGATATAAGTCATTTTAAAGTGCTGAAACGTTTGTTTTCTTATTGTTATTTTGTAATAATTTGTATCGTTGTACTTTCGATTTGTAAAGCATATAGATGATATAATAATCTGAGTTATGTCAATGTTTAGTATTATGATAACTAATAAAAAATGTTCCAAATTTATCGTCTTCTGAATATTACAATAAAAATATGATGAGTCAAATTTACGATAAAAACACCAGACTTTTTGTAAGGTTCTATTTTCTACCGATATTACAATCTCGAAGCAAACAAACCGCATTTTCTTTTGTCCGCGCAAAGTCGCGAGCTAAGCTGGGCCACTTGCCCTATATATATACAAACGAGAAAAACAACGGAAAGTTCCAAAAATCTAATCCAACCAAGTACAGCTTAAACTAACAAAACATTGAAAATAATTATCACACCCATTCTGTAAAATTGATGTCATTATAAGTATATAGCTATAATTTAATTAACCGATAACCGCGATCAATCGAAGACACAATAAAAGAGAAATCATCCTCAAGACGACAACGCGCCCAATATCTCAATCGAACCCCTGCACTCTCGTGCACCGAAATAAACGTATTGTTTACAAACGACACGCGTAATCTCGCAAAAAAACTCTCTCGATAAAAACCGCGCGTGAAAACAAAACCTTTTATCTCCACCACCCTCCCGACAACTCACGTTTTCCTCCTGCATTATTAATGTATATACTCGATTCGCCGCGTTTTATCTTGCAGCCACGACACGTTCACGTATGTAATACGAAAAATCGTCGGAACCGAGAGATAAGGAACCCGGCGGATCGATTCTTCTCGCGTGCGTATGCGGGAAAAGTCGCGAACGAGAAGAACAAAGAAAGTGGAAAAAAACATACAATGCAAATGCGCCGTGTGTCTTTTTGTCTGCGGGTAAATTGTGCGCGCGTGTAAGTATAATAAGCACACTTTCAGCGGTTATTGACGGATTCCGCGCGACTGACTCATCGCGCGTCCTTTCTATACGAAGAGAGACGAACAAAGTCGTCCGCGTAAACACGAGACCGGGAACGATGATTTTTTTTTATGCGTGTTATTGGGTTGGTGGAAATCGTGGTTCTTTCTTTAGTAGCGCGCGAGTGACATTCAGTTGTACTTTGACATTTATTTTAATATGTTTTTGTGGATACTTTAGGTGGTGATGATTTTTTAGGTGAAGTATGTAGGTAATCAAATCGATTAAGGCGAGACTTTTGATTTTGAACTTGTTAAAAGTACTTAATTTTCGTATGCCTCGTTAAATATCCAATGAGCGCTGATAAAGGAGCTGTTACAATGTATCAAGCTAATTGAATGAATCAGCTGTAATTTTATTTTCATCTCTGCGTACAGTAAATTTATCCATTACTCTGATGTTTGGTTCATCAAAGACCTTTTCCAAAGAGTAAGTATATATAAGTTACAATAGTTATTCATGTTTGTCACCCATATCTTTATTACCAAAGTCAAACGAAAGAATCAATTTATTATATCCGAAGATAAATGAACAAGAACAGTCGTTCCAACTTTCCCGCTTATATTCAACGGAAAATCCAACAAATTGTATATGGAAACTTGAAATTATGCGCATACAATTCCAGAGCATTCTTCAATCCTTTCTAAATCCTGCGTCAGCATCTATTCAAAATTCTTCCACGGCCAAACAAAGAAGAAGCTAGCACACAAGAAACCTCTGCAGCGCACACGCATTCATTCCACTTCCTAAAAGGTCTCACGCAATTGTGTAACGAGCCTTATGTCATTCGCCGCGTCTACGCACGATCGATCCTGTACCTACGTACGCTTCTTGTGCAACGATTTGCGGTTGTGCTGCGCGCGACAACGTGCAGCCTGCATGTGCATGACTCTCTCTCTCTCGCTTCACTGGTAATTCTCTCATTGCGCGATTCTGCAATTCGATCAATTATTGTCGTGGACGCACGCGCGATGTAACACGGCGTAATTTGTGTGGTTGATCAGGTATTGGTCTGCGATTATTTGGAACGGTATATTGTATATTCGCTTTGTCGAAGAATGTTGGATTGAATGAAGTGCGTTTTGGGAAATATTGTTATTAAAATGATTGTTGGAGAGTAGGTTTGTGATGGATATTGTGTATTTGTTCATTGAAAATGGAATTATAATGGAAAGTGTGGTTTTAAATATCGATTCAAATTACAAAAAATTCTAAAGAATTTTTCAATAAGCTGTATATATTGACAATAACCTTACGCAGCCTTTTTCATTCTTTATACATTTACAAAACCCTTTGTTCGTGTTTTAACAAACCTTTTATTCCTCATCCCTTCACAAACGTTATTTAAAGCCCTATATACTCCCATTATCTCCCAAACAATAACCTTCATAACAACATATTCAAATTTTGTTCTCTATATAATCCACGTTAACAACCAAACCAATTATTCAAAACGCTATCTCACCTGTACCTATGCTACCAGCGCACCCATATTACACACGTTTCGCAAAGTAAACCATTCGATCCACTCGCGCGAAGGTGAATAAACTCGTTAAAAGCTGTGATGATATATATATATATACACAGCGCGCGGTTCTCTCGTATTACTCTCGTGCAAAAGCGCGTGTAAATCGTGTGTGGACGATTGACGTCGCGAGCGCAAAAAAAAACGTGTATGAATGAACGTGTGGTGCGGAAAAAAGCTGACTGTATATAAGTAAAAAAGAAAACGGGGCAAAAAGTACGGGAAGGAAGGAACGAATTGTAATTGAACGATGATTAAATGCGCATGCGGTGCTGTGGTATGGGAAGTGGCGAGCGATTGGATTGGGAGTGTTCGAGAAACGGAAAAAAAAGTTGGGAAATGAAAAGTTGAGCTATAGTTTTTTATGTTTATGTTTGTTGCGCGCGGTATATACGAAATTTATATGACGAATTAAGTCGCTAAAATTAGTTATGTAGGTTTAGTAGACGACAACGATATGTACGGTCTTCGAATGGGAGACATCGTAAATCTAATTGGATCAGTGCCAATTTTTGGGTACGCGTGTATCATTGTTATTTGCGTGTTGTTGAACCCACGCAAACTTTTCACTAAACACGTACGCTACGGCCGTTCATTGAGCTTTGTGCCGACAGAGGAAATTTAATTTCAATTAATATACAATTACATTTTATTTTATTTTATTAGTAATTCTTTAGCTTTTCTCAACAAACCAATCGCGCATTATCATCGTCACTATTATTATCGATTCGCATTTCACCCGCCCATAAATAATTACGCTTCTTATCCCTTCCTGTCTTTTCTTCCCCTCATACAGCTATACATTTCCCCTTCAACCTGAATAGATACGACACATCGCGACTTCCTGCGCCGTTAACGGAACAGAGCTATAACGCGTGCCGTCACGTCGTCCACGTCTACGCGTAGGCGACGAAATTTACTTGCTTGCGAGAAATTGAAAATTCTCGGGCGTTGGAAACTCAGCGACCCCATTGAAAAATATTAAGAAGTACGCATTTTTAATGGAGAGATAACCGTTTTTATCAAGCCGTAAACCCAATTAATTAATTGGGCGGAACTCGGCCGAATTACTTACAGGAGGAATTTCAACAAGTTAGCTCGTCGGTTCGGAAAGCGCGTCAAATGGAAAATTACGAGCGGCGAGCGGTGTAGGTTGTTGAAACGGTTATTATAAGGTCGATGGGAGAAGTAGGAGAGAAATTTTCTTTGAATTGCCTCCGCTGTGTTTTCTTTTCTTTTTTTTCCGATCGGCGCAGCGATAACAGAGTCGAAGCGTGTATTATATAGGAACAAACTTTTACTAATTAGACGGAGGAAATCGTTGTCAAGAAAGTCGATTTTTTTTCTTTCTTTCATGCGCATGCAGTGAAAGATTTTATCGAACTTACGTTTTGCAATCGGAGAAATGTTTTTTCGCTGCATGCAACGATACATCATTTATTTATATTTAAATTTAACTAAAAGAAAACAACTTTTTCCAGAAACAAAAATTAAACCTCGCTAAAAATAGTCATCATCGCGTACACGCGACTCTATTTAATGCGCAGATGCATCCCTGCCTCCTTGCAAAATTCCGGGAACCCAATATTATAAATCCACGCTCCCGCGATGATATATATCTGCGTAGCAGAAAGCGGAAAAATGTACGCGAGTAGTAGCAGCAGATGCGCTCGATGACGCAAGGCATAAACCACATCACGCTTCGATTTTTCTTTCCCTCGCAGCGGAGAAAAATCCACGTCACGCGATATCAATCGCACGCGTACAAGTGATTGAGGATTAGAAATGCGCGGATATTGTCAAGGTCGCGGTACATTAACATTCACTCAAGTGCGGTTACTTTTGGAGAGGAGCTTCGTCTTCTCTTTGTCATACTGGGGAGTTATTAAGTTCTATAAGTGGAAGGGATTAAAAAAAGATTGACGATGACGAGTATGTTGGTAGGTTGATAATAGAGGAGCGTTTGCTCAAGTTGGCGAAACGTTTGTAAGTAGATGCGTGTCGTCTTTTCTATATACACGTCGAGAAACTGGTTTGCACGGAATGCGAAGTTGTCGATTTGATAAAGATTCTGTGGTATACCCACGTATATGCGGCGGGTTATTCCCATGGTGCGACTAGTAAACACTTTTTACAATGACTTCATTATTCGCTAAGAAATGTTAGGCGTAATTCTAGCGCCACCATCAATCACGCAATTTTCTCCTCTGTATACACCGACACCCAAAACCGCGAGAAAGTACTTATTGTCCCCATCTATATTTACACACTCGCACGCACGTGTGCATGCAACAAAAGAAGCAGCATCATCATAGGCCGAGAGAGTGTCAAGTTCAAGCGCACTCTCGAGACGCCGCAGATCTATTTTCGCGCGGGCGAATTTATTTTCGCATCTGCGCATTTGGACGGACGACACCACTGATACGCACACATCGTATCTTCCAACCTGCGCAATATTGTCGAACTGCGTATATTTATATATCGAAATCAAGTATGTTTACGTTCCTTAATGAGAACCATCGAAAAGCTTTTATTTCCGATATAATGAAGCTGAAGAACGCGTTCAACTGGTTCTCGTATCTTCGTCCGTTTCAAGTTTTTATCCATTTCGCTCTCTCAGCATGGCGAGCTAAAAATACACTCTCAAAAACACGCTGCAACTCGCTCGCGCCACGACACAAAGAGAAAATGAGCCTTCGATGCGGTTCTTTTGCATTTTAATTTTTGGCACGCGCGGTTACAAAGAAACAAACGAACGCGTGATTTTCTTTCTTGTTATAACGTTTAGCTTTCAATTATAACGAATACGTGCTCGACAGGTCAATGCGAATACGATCATAAAAAAGTATAAAACAGTGAAGTGCCAAGGTTTTCCATCGGCGACGAAAATTGATATACAGCCACACTCGGCGCGCACGTGCACCACTGCACGTGTCGTATATTAGCGTCGATGATGCGCTAATGCGCGTTTATCTTAAGGTCAATGACTAGGCTTATCACGGCTGGGGGGAAGTGCGTGTGCGTTTTGTGGCTTTTCTTTTGCATTTTCCGGTTTTTTCGGTCGTGCTTGTTGTTTTTTTAGCTGGGTGCACGTATTAAGAGATTTTTGTAGGAAATGGTATAGTGCGGATGCGAGTGCTAATGAAGTTTTGATTGGTAGAGGTGAGGATGACCCAAACGATGGTTACTTTAACAAGGACAGAAGAATTTAAAATGAATAATAATGTTTGCTATATTGTTTCAGTATAAACGATGGAATTTTTAAATAGAATTATAAACGAAATAAAATTAGCGACGATAATTTTCATATCTCCGATGAGCGATTGCGCGGTTATCGAATGTTTTATGACAAAAAAAAAAAAATGAATCATCACTATTATATAGATTAATAGCGTTGTTATCGACAAAGTAGATACAATTCAATAATCGAGTAAAAAAATAGTTAAAAATTTATGCGGGAGATATCAAAAGCGAGGTCACGTGTCAATATATACGAAAAAATATAGTCTCCAACAAAGATATACGAAAGTTTTGTAACCATCAGATACATCGCTAATTGGTCAAATCAAAACAATACCTAAAGATCATCAATTTTAACATTCACATGATTTACCATCGTTCATTCATTAAGAAAACTACGAAAGTCAACTCGTTCCAAGAGAAATCATTACCAAAGGCCTTTCTTTTCGAAACAAAAAGACAAAACATCTCTTCGCTATTCAAAAGCGCTTTCTAATTCACTTAGAATCAACACACGCATTTTCATCCTCCAGGCTCGCACGTTCAGAGCTGGCTTACACGTGCCGGCGGCGTGTGTTCCCCCGGCGCATGCGCACCTCACTATATAATACAACGTACACGTATATGCGTATATATACAGAGTAAACTCCGTCGCGCACATATACACGAGAGATTGAAAAACGGCTTAAATTAAGAATGGATGGCGTGAGTCGAGCGCCGCGTGCCGATTGGCCGACGATGTCGTCGTCGTCGCCTCCAGGGTATAGTGATGTGACGGGCTCAGCGTTCCTTGTGTCGTCAGCCTTATATTCACGCGAAGAAGAAGACCGCTCACGTTGTTTTGGTTTCGCGTGGCGTAGATTTTTTTAAACGCGATGTTTGGGTATAGTATAGGTACCGAGTTTCCTTATGTATATATGTATCGTGTAACTCTCTGCGAAGTCGATGTTTACGTTTGTTAATCGGCTGATATGCAAGTACAATGTTGAATCCGTATTGCGCGTTTTATTTCTCCGGCCATTATTTTTCTTTTCTTTTTCCCTGTTTATCACACTCGTGATGACTGCAATTAAATTGCGTGTCTTGCGCAGGCGAACGCTATTAATAAGCGCGATGCGATCGATCGCGATGATGGATCAGTTATTAATTTCTCTCTCCAGTGGAGCTATAATAACATTTTTTTAATCGAAAGCATCGAGAGCTCGGATGACCAATTATATCTTATATATATAACAAAAATTATATATATCAAGATTTAATTATGCACGCTGGGACGGATACGACATTGAAATCCACTCAAGTGCATTTACATCGAGATCGGTTCAAGATATTATCGCTCGATCTTACGTATTACAGACCGTATAAGTACATCCCGAAGTTTATAAAAACACACGCGGTGTGAAGAAGAAGAAGAAGAAGAATAAGCGTAGATTCGAATAGGTTTTACATACACAATTGAAAGCAAAAATTTGTCATCGCTCTTCGATACCATTAAACTTTAATGACTATACCTACTGCGCGCGCACGTCGATTCCGAGTGACTAAACCGCGCTTGCGCAACCGCAAACACAACCGACTACTTAAAAATCCGGTTTTCCATTAAACTCTCGCGCACGGCTTATTATAATCAAGTCGTCCGAACCTATGACACAACCCTATTTTTACCTTTTCTTTTTTCAACAATTACTCACATACCTCTAACTTCAAATATAATAATAAAAAAAAAGTAAGCGCCATCAGTCACTCTAATTACGAATACAAACACTCCAGCACCACCTTACCAAACAGGCACGGCGCACTTGCTGCTCGAAAACAAACTCTTCCAAAGCCGCTATCTCTCTCTCTATCCTCAACCTCCTGCGCAGATAAAAACGTAAACAGTAGTGACGCACCGAGAAATTGATATATATTATATACGCGTTATACACCGCGACGGCCTCGAGGCTCATCGAAAGGCAAACAAACATGCAGCAGCGACAATTGCCCCGCGAGAGAGATGCGCAATTGCCGCAATGTTGTGCCGTCGACCTTGACAGGGAGGATATAGGATGACGATGCTGCTACTGGCGTCTAGGATTCCTGTAGATACTCCTCGCACGGTGCAAGCACATAAGTAAGCGGACACGTGCGCTGAAGCGCACGCGCGAGGAGATCGCCGGGATCGCGTGTCGGATGATGCGCTATATCGTGGGAGTGTACCTACATGTAGTGCGTTCAACGATCTGCGGTTCGATGACAATTAAGGAAGGTGGCTGCTGAGACGATTGTTTAGTTGGGGGGTTCAACGACCGATTGTATCATCCGTTTTTGCGCAACCGCTTGTAATATATACAAGCTGTGTGTATGATGTAACGGAGCGTAGGTTTTACGAGAGCGCGTATTAATTAACGTATGTATAAAGAGCTATAATATCGAAATCGATAAGATAATTGCGCTGTGAAATTTAGAATTTGTTGGAATTTCCGTTTTACCGATACGCGTGTAGTCGCGCCAATCAGATACCAAATTCAGGCCGATTGCGGATCTGAGTACTACATCGCCAACCATTCAAACAACCACTCAATTCGAACACACTCTAAGCTCCCGCAATAATTCAGGTCATCTATGCTCACACACACACCACCGCGCTATCACTCCCTTTCTCTCTAATCCATACGCGCGCGTCAGCTGTTCCCAACAACATCGCCACCACATAAGACACGACGACGTCGTTCCCGCATTCAGCCTTGACGTATGGTGGGAATACAAACGTGTGATGCAGAGAACCGATCAGAGATCCATAAAAGTCGATGCACGATGCACATACTTATAGGTGTGTCACGTGGCCATATACTCGAGTCACTGATCTCCGCTACGGCGCGGTAGCCTTGTATGGGGATCGCTGAGCTGCAGGGACGTGTAAACCAGTCGCTTCTGTGTAGGTAGGTACCTACCAGAGAGTATGTGTGTGGCGAGTACTCTTTTTCTGGGTATAAGAAGGGAGAGAGACCGGTTTGGTGGTTATGTGTGTGTATAAATTTGCGAGCTTTTTGTGAGAGTAAGAGAGAGAGAGAAAGAGAGATGGACTCTTGTTGCCCACTAGAGGGAGAAAAATTTTGTACTAAAAATTACTATTCTTTATAGTAAACGAGGGACATACTCGTATTCTACTCGTACTATAAAGAAGAGTAATTTTTAGTACAAAATCTTTCTCCGTGTATATGGTACCCTGGTGGTGTTTTAAAACGTTTTAATTTCCAATGGGAATGATATAGTAGTGCTGGTGATAAAGTATTATACTGTAATTATTATAGGAGAATCGTCGTACTGGGGATGGTAATTTATGCGTGTGGATGTCATCGATGACGAGACACTTGAACTTTCAAGAACCGATACTGCCACTTCCGCTCACTGCTCGTGACGCGATGATTGTTAATCAGTGTTATAATACGTATCGCATTTGTTAGTTATTGAGCGGTTATTGGCTCTTTCAAGCCGGAGCGACACATCGGACGCAGACAGCACATCTAATTAACCTACTTCAGCGTTATTATATTATTTTCAGACGCTCGTAAGATTCCCCGTGCTATCGGCTTGAACTTTAATTGGAAAAAACTTTTCTATTATACACAGATCGACACTTCGCAAACTATAGTTAAAGACAATTCATTATACTCAATTGGAACGAATCTCGATTTTAACTGAATTTTCAGAGATGTAAAACGCACGCGGAAACTTAAAACTTCATACAACGCGCGCGTAACAAGCGGAACGGCAATTCTATATATGCGTCGCGCGAGCTTCGCTGAATGCCTCGGCATATAATGCCGGCTCGCACAAAGCCGCGTGTAATCTCGTCTCTCTCTCGGTTGATGCGCAGCCTGCGGAGTGCCTTAAGAAAATCCGTGTCGTTTCGTTCCAGTTAAACTTAAGCGCTGCTCTCTGCACGTGATGACGAAACCGTCGTACGCGCGGCATACAATTGTTCAACACAAAGGAACTCTTGCCGTGCCTAAACTTTGGCAATGAAATCGCGCGCGTTTGCGCAATGATATAGGTAGTCGATCGTTACCGAATAATTATATTGCGATCGATCGAGTTTTTCCGCGTCGCGACGATATCGTCTGCGGTTTGTTATATATATACATATGACGATGCGGTGGGATATGGTTGATATAAATGTCGTGAGTCAACATCAGGATCAGCGTTG
Organism: Torymus auratus; assembly: GCA_900474315.1. Lineage (NCBI taxonomy): Eukaryota > Metazoa > Arthropoda > Insecta > Hymenoptera > Torymidae > Torymus > Torymus auratus. The sequence goes on along the minus strand of UXGD01001239.1, from coordinate 21,246 downwards.
TGCAAGGTGCTGAATGAGTCAGTAGTAGGCTAATTCATCCTAATTTGTGAAATATGCGCGACGATGAGTGATAATGTCAATACACTGCAAGCGCGTATATATAGAGCGCTCGGTTCCTTTGTTGAGAAGAGATGTCTTGGAATTGTGCCTCGAGCTTATAGTTTTGTACAACTGTACAAGATAAAGCGTAGAGAGTATGCGATTCTACGCATTTTATAAAACGAACCCATTGAGTTACATTCAGCGAATCTTTTATCAAGCTTCCTTTATCAATCAAAGAACTGCGTCACCAAAACCTCGCGTTTTGCTCGTACTGTCTTCTCTCTTACCAAATAACGACACGAATCGAACCATTTCCCAACACCATACACTTTCACGCCCACACTTATCCAAAGAAAACCCGGCAAAACCCACCGCACGAAGCCTACTATAACCAGCTGTGCGCTCGGGGGCGGAGCATCGATCGGCGCGTCTCTAAGGCCAAGTTTCGCTCTATTTACCAGTGTTTACATTACACTCGCTCTCGCTCGGTGCAATCACCTCGGAAATGTGCTGCACACGGACTCTATATACGCCGCGGCGCTGAGAAAAGCGAAAGTCGAAGCGCGCTGTTTGTTGCAACAGCACGCGGCTTGTTGTATATGGTGCGCCGTGGTGTAGAGTGTAGGAAAAAGATTGTTGGTGGGCAGAGTTGCGGCCTCTCACTTTTTATTATTATTACGGGTTAAGAACGTGTTGTTTGTATATTATAGTATTGGGTAAGAGCTATAAGGATGTAGGCTGTTTTGGTTTCAGTTCAAGGCTATACGTTGAATTTTTAATGTGCTGCTTCGAAGCGTGAACTGGTCTATTGGAATTTGTTCATTGTGAATGGCGAATAATAGGTTTGGTATAGGATGAACTGTATTATTCGTTGTATAAGGTTTATATAATGATTGTTGTGTAGAAATGGACGTAGATATAATTAATTCTATATGCCGAAATTTAAGCTGATTATGTTAGATTGTATATCAAAACCTAATTGCCTAAGGTATTTTTCAAAATTTCAATATTAACAAACTCTAAGTTTGATCATTTGTCTTCTTGGGAAGATATATAATAAGAACGAACGATAAAAAGCTATTATTTCTGTCAATCTACACATCAAAAAACACTAAACAATAAAATGTCTTGTTTTTATCTGCACCTCCACCGATGAATATTTTTCGAAACTTTATTAAGGAAATTTAAAAGCGATAAAACTGTCATCAGCAAAGTTCCTTCGGCGAGAAATAGTTTTCGAATTAATCTCGCGTTATCGCGTCGAAGCCGCGCGTTTGGCTTTTACTTCCCACGATATTTTTCAAGAAGTTAATAATATACCGCTAACCGAGAGGCGATATTAAATATTTTGAACGTACCTTGTAACAAGTGTGATTAATGTAGATTCCTTTGAGCTCGTCCTCGGTCGATAATTCCGTGTTGGGACTGTTGGGAGGGCTCTTGGGGCTGAAACATTAAAAATCGGTTTAAGTAATGATGAAATTTATTAGGAAAAGTTTCATAATAAAATTATTACTCATGGATACTATCGTGAATGTTTGTTTTTTCAATATTAAAACTGAATTAAGTCCCACATCGTTTTTCTATTCCAAATGGCTAATGTCGATTACTGTTTGGGATCGAAAACAGATTGGGAAATGCATAATTAAGACTTTTCAAGTAATTAAGGCTTGACTGAACCGAAATGGTTGGTTAATTGACTCATTCAATTATATCTATATTGTGATCGATCATACGTTTATATAATACAGATATAAGGTATACAAATGAATAATTCAATAATGCGGGATATAAAACATCAACGCGAGAGATTTAATAAAACACATAAATATGAAAATTAAAAGTATCGAAAATAAATTGTTTTCATGATCGATCACCCAAACAAAAAGCGAATGTTTCAACTCGGCCGCATTATATTAATGAATATATATGAATTTATGAAACGCATTTACCGGGAACGACTAATTTCGCTTCGAGTGCGTGTATAAGAGTCCTAGAAACATTTCGAAAACTGGGTTTCCATTATAAATGACTGTATAGCGTATAAGTAGGTGAAAAGTATAGGACAGCTAACCGCGCGTTTTACGTCTATTTTGTACCAAAGCTAAAGATACGAAAAGTAGAGCAACCACGTGTTCTCGAAAATCTAAATAAAAAATATGTATATAAATCATTTAAAATTATCTTCAGCATTAAAAATGACAAGAAAATAAGCTTCAAAACAAAATAATCTCTCTACCCACTAAAAATTCCTCATTAATCCTAGACATTCAACTTCCCGCTACACAACTTTCCAATTCGGCAGCGAACTCAATCTCCCACATTCCTCCCATACGTGCTACCCATCATCATAGCAGCAGCAGCAGCAGCGCGCAGGAACAAAGCCACACATCTCCGCCATAAGTATACCTATACGCCCCTTCAAAACAAAAAAAAAAGCAAGCAGTGTCTACTCTCGAACAACTCGCATTTTAAAAAGCCGTCAATCGCGCGTCTCTCTTTTCCTGCCGTCGACAATGACTCACCCATCGCGGCACACTTTTCCTTCGCTTTGCTCCACTATATACATTGCCTACGTGTAAAGTCTCTACTTATAGGTTTCCCTCCACTGCAGCACAAAGGCAGCGGGGATTCACTTTTCTGCGCAGCATTAGAGCTCATCGAGCGCGTAGTTGCACATGCATTTGTAAAGGCGCCTGCGTCTCTATACACGCGCAGAAAAGGCATTAAATGCGCAATTGGCGATCTTCGCGGTAGATATATACATGCATGCATGGCGCCTCGTCTAATTGCGGACATATACGCCGCGGCGGCGACTCGGGCTTTGTGTATGTATATCGTGAATTAGATATGTACTTATATTAGAGGAAGCGGATATGCAGTGTATATAGAGTAAATATTGGTGCGGTGTTGTTCGTTTTCCAGTGGTTATTTTCAAACGGAAGGTAAACAAGCCCCGTCGTTGCGATAATAATATTGCAATTGTTTGCGCAAGTTCAAGGAAAGAAAAAAAAGGAAATTTTCCTTTGTAACGCGATCGTATGAATTTAAATAATTAAATACGATATTTACAAGTTAATTTTTTTTTTCTTGATAACTAAATGCATACCTATATTACCACGATAATACGAAAAAATGGAGAAAAACGTGTTTATTTTTTATCAATGCGGCAGAGAAAAACGCGCGCGCGTGTGGAATCAGTTAAAGAGCACGTGACACGTGTGTAATAGGGTTATATGCGAGGGCGGAACTGAAAGATAACATGACGCATGATGGAAGTGAGCTATGCTGCTCGAGTGTTTATACGCTCCAGATGCTACTTTAAAACACATAAGTGCCCGGATTCGGCTACGATTTTTCGATACCAGATGTTCGCTCTGGCATATATCTAAACATTGAAACGCTCTCCAGGTTTCTAGATAAATAAATGTTTAAAATCACGGATCATTAGCATAACGAGCGGAAAGTTACACGAGACCCATATATAATAAATTCCGGCCTAAAATTAGCTTTGTTTACATGTTTTTATACCAACCTGCGCATATATCGATAACCCTGACCACTTTTTTTTACAAATCTCTCTCTAAAAGAATTCCATTTTTTTTACATAAAAAAAAATATGCATAACACATTACAAAACAAACACGAAAAATCCAACCCACCCGTCTATTAATAACCGCCACTCCCAAAAAAAAATCATCTCTCTTCGTTCGAACGACGCGAAGGAGTCGAGCACAACAGAGAACAACCGGTTAACTAATAATAGCCTCCCTCTTACCTGTCGCGCGGTGTATCCCGTCTTGACGAGGCAAGTGAGTGCCTGGCGGAGGAGTGAGTCGAGTCGCGCTGGGCGTCGCGTAGAAGCCGCAGGTACTCCTCGCCACCGGCGAATGGCAGCGGCGTCACACGGTCCCCGGGTGCTGGGAACAACACCCATGATTCTGAAAAACGAAAGAAAAGATGGGTTAGTTTAGGGGTGAATGTGGTGGGCGCTGCTGGGAGGTCGAGTTATTGTGATTTTTGAGTCTCAACGGGTTGAGAGAGACAAAAATTACGATAACTCTACCTCGAGAGTGACCCTTGGATTACTAAGTCCAGTGTGAAAAAAATTTTTCTTTACGATATAGTAGCAGAAATGTATAAAGAAGAATATAGTAAAAATTGCCAAAAAAGTGTGTTTTAAAGTATAAATTAAGCCAATTTGGGCTTTAATTTTGAGCAAATTAACTTCTCTGAGCGAAATACTTATACGATGCCTGAATCGTGCAGGATGACCATATAATATAGAGAAAAAAATTTTCTCCCCTGAAACTCTACTCAGTCATCCGAGGGTTATGATAATAAAGATTCTAATAAAAGTGTGCGACGAGTCCTCACTTTTCATAAGGTAGCTTTTCCACAGAGGCGCAAATTTGTCGGGTGACTCCGGTATGTCCCCCTTAGCTTCTAAATCAACAGATTATCCATTGTGAGAAAAAGCGATTACTTCACTTTTATATTACTATTGTGTTAAATTAATCGTGATCAAATCGAATTAGTAGTATAGATGCAGTTATATACGTTTAAAAAATTAGGGTTCGCATACAGAAAAAATAATATAAAAAAAAAACTTTGTTGTTTTCCCTTGAAAGAACTACCTTAACCCCCCCGTCCACCCTAATTTTTCACGTAATAGTTTTTCTGTAAATAAAAAAATACTGGACATAGCAAAAACATATATAAAAATACATATACACATAAAAATAATTACAATACATCGATATATATTTTTTTCTTTTAAAAGTATTACGCAGCTGTCAAAGGAAGTCCTCGCAACTTCTCTCTTTATCATATTACTTACATTTTGTCAACCAGCCTATCCCTTTTTACCGGAAACAAAACGTCCCATATAAGCCTCATGAAACCATCTATTTTCGCATCGTCGTATGCGAACGTCCGCTCATGTGTACAATGTTATCTCTAATACACTTCCGTAGTGACGTTTATCGCTCGACTCGTTTTTATCGTTCGTTTCTATACTCTTTAGCTCCGTAAATTTGTTCGACAGGAGGGTTACGTCTTGTGTGACCTCGTGACAATATCGGCCGCTCGGCTCGTTAAAATTCAACGATCGCATGCGGGGGTGGACGAGTTTTTTCATGGGTTGTTGGGTTTGATTTAGGAGAAAGTAATCGTCCGGCTTTTGTAAATAAGGGAGCTTTCCTTGAGAATAATTTAGTTGACAGGGTTCTGCATGAGTGGACGAATGATTATGAAAAGTATTCGAGTGGAAAATATGAATAAATGTAATGTTGTTTATGTAAGACAGTTCTCGTACATGGTTGTACATGATTTGTAATGTTTTATAATAATCTAAAAAAAAAAGAAAAAAAACTAAAAAGAAAATGAACCGTAACCTCAAAAAACATTAATCGAGAGCTTCGAACGTATCCAACGGTCGTTATAAACCTCACGTCTTCCTGTGATTTAGATCGCACTCGGATTCCACAAAACACCCATAAAAACTTTATTATCTATAATTACCGAGAACCACAAATAAAAATTTCCTCCGTAAAACCCACCGGTAAAACAGAACCCTCCCTAATCCTCTCCCCCCAGAAAATTAGCAAAATCCCACGCTCTCGACATTACAATTTACGAGTATAAGCGCGTACTTCGCACAATAATAATTCCGCCTCCACTACATCTACTCGTGCTCTGTGTACGTGACCAGTTTCACGTGTGCTCCTACACCAGTGTACATCAGGTACTTTCGCTTTTTTTTTCCTCTCACTCACTTCCAGTCTCCCCTATGGCGGCTGCAGACGGATCGAAAGCACTCGGGCGCGTATAAGTATTATGCCCAAGGTAAAAGTCAACGGCGCGTATACACTTGTGTAGGACGGTGAAGGGTTAGGGAGAGTGTATAATAGTACGGCGGGAGATTATTGACCGCGTCGCGCGTCAAAATGAAGCGCAACGGCGACGAGAGTGTGAGTCATGTGCGCTTTAAAGAGCGCGTAATATAGAGGTGGGAGAGAGAGAGCTGTTCGATGATCAGCTGATTTTAAATAGAGGCTTCGCGTGTACGATCGATCGACGTTGACGTGGTTTTTTTTTGCCGGCGATGGCTTTTAGTTTTTTTTTTGCGCAAAAGCGTTTTTTACACGGTCGACGAATTGTTGAGTGGAATTCATTACAGCATCCGATAAAAAAAAAATCTGTTGAGAGTATTGTATACATATAATAGGTATTTCTCAAATGACCGCTTAAACCTCGTGTAACAAAAAATCAGCATAACAAACCGCGGAGAGCAAAACATTCTTTGCATCATAAAAACCGCTGTTATCGTTAAATCGCACGTTTCCTCCGCCACCGTCATAACGACATTACCACTTCGACGACAGAAAAAAAAAACATCTCAACAATGGCTTTTCATTTCCCGCATACCGATCACGCTATTATTATAACCTCGCATCTTTTACGCAACACTAAAACAACCAAAAACACGCTGTATCACATCTTCCCGCAAGAACACTACAGCCGTGCTCGTATTTGTAAATTGTTATACAATTCCAGTGTGTTATATACACAACAGCCGTATATATACGCTTGAAATAAAAAGCCACCACGAATCGAAGAAATTTCAGCGCGATTATGTCAAAGTCGAGGCCACCATATGTATATATAACATCGACGCATTTACAAGTACACGCGACCCCAATTAATCGAATCAGCTTATTCGCATCATGCGAAAATAGCCTACACAGCCGTCTTTCTCTTGTCTTTCGACGACGTTGCCGTGCCGCTGGTACTTGATGCTATACTTTGTTTCTCTCTTTACTTCAATTGAAGCTTCGTCGTCGTATATAGTCGGCGCGCGCGCAGGAAGCGAGACAGCGGTGGCGTGACCGACGACGACGACGAGTCTCATGGGGATAACAAAGTTAAGGCGGCTATATGCGCTCTTCGCTCTCTTTTCCCGCAATTTGCGCTCGATTATTACCCACGGCTGGCCGCGGTCTATGGCAGTGTCGGCTAATTGTCAATTATTAATCCCTTTGTACTTGATGATGCGAAGGATCAGGAGATACGGTCGGTTCTTCTTTTTCTTTTTTCATACGGTTATACTAGAGAGTTATCGCGAAGGATGAGAGGTTTCATTAGCGTCGATAAATTAACTTTTTATTGCGAAGTAGGTTGGATCAAATGGATAACGATATATATGATCTTTTTTTTTTAATGTCTTTGAGTAGGTATAAAAAGATCGTAGTGTTTGAAGAAAAAGTATACGGAGATAAAAAAAGAGGCACATTTTCCAGAGAATGTTGAAAGGTATAATAAAATTTGATTTATTCAGTATACGTGCAATGACTTTTAGAAATAAAACTCAAAGTATAAATAATATATGGTAACTTCACAGAAGGTAAAATGTATACGTAAAACCTGAAAATTAACGCGCGTTGCGTGCTTCAACACAATAACACTTATATACTTTACACCAGATATCGAGATTCGATATATACAACTCAAGTATATAATGTTACAGCTATTATGGACACGCACGAAAAATCCCTTACGTTACAGTGTAACAATAGAAAAATTCAGCGTGCCGTGAGTCACGATCGGCGAGGCGCCTAATCCCCTCCGATTAAACATAATTCCTCTCTACAACGTATTATATACATATATTCATCATCATAAACTATACATCAAAAGCCCGACAGTGTCAAAGTCCCCATTAACCTACCAACCTGCCACACGCGCGCAAGAAGAAGAACAACCGTAAGGTGCAGGAGCATCAGTGAATCCTGCCGATCGTCACGTAGCCACTACCTACATGACCGCGGCTGTTCTCGCTCCTGACCATATAAAGCCAACCTCCTCTCTCGACATAAGGAAGGGGAGGGGCGAATTTATCTCGACCCGAGAATCGACTTTGTTCGCCGTTTCGTAGCGCGCTCTGGGATAATTGATGGAATAATGAGAATTCGTGATAAATCGCCTTTCCGGCGCGCTTTTTGTGATGCTTTATATTTGTAACGTGTGGTATAGGATGGAAGATCGGCACGTAGGTATATGCAGGGGCGCAAGTTTGTTTTGTGTGGTGTATAGTGGGAGAGTGGAGTGATTCGCTCGTTTAGTGTGCGGCGGACGGATTGTGGGACGGAAATTCCGGGGGATCGCGTGCATAGGGCTGATGAATTGGTCGGAGTGCAGTCGTGGAATTGGATTATGTGATTGTAGTGTGTGTTAGCTGTTAGTAGTAGCATAGTTTGACATTGTTTTGTCATTTTTATACTTTTGGTCTTAAATGTTGTCTCTAAAAGTTGTATTTTTATACACATTTTTTATGTATAAAGCTCACTTTTATGGTAAGTACAAAATAAATGTTTCGAAGCGATAAAAAATACATACGCCTGTGCAAAAGTTGCTGGTAAAGCCGAGCTTTTTACAAAACATGTTTTAACATGTTTAAAATAATAATCTTTCTCTTACAAACTTTAACAATTTCAATTTTACATCACGTAATAATACCCACGTCGCCTGTCGCGCGTATACATGTCCCCCGCGTAAGTATAGAAAACCCGTATATTGCCGCATTATCAACCAACTTCGAGTTTTATGGACGGCGCGTTATCCGCGCTTATGAAAATGCACATAAACACAGCTTTTACAGAGACGCATATATTTAATGCCTTTAAACCAGGGAAAGCTCGCGGCCGCCTCTATATTGTTTACTTTTACTGCTCGTACATGGAAATCTAATAACCAATGCTATATCGTCCCCACACACACACATACTCGTTTTTATAACCTCTAAAATAACAATCGTCTCGTTCTCCTCGTATACACTCAGCTCTAAAAATTTATCCGTAGCGAAAACAATTTATCAGGATTTTCCCAAACATCGTAAACCGCATACACATATATAAAAAATATAAATCTTGGTTCCTTGACGGGGACAACAACAATGCGTATCGCGCGCAGCACCCACGCGAGTAGATTGACATTCACGCACGCTGCGCGCGTCCTTGGATCGAAATGGCTTTTGTTGTTCCACGAGCAATGCAATGGAAAATCGTTGCGTGCATATGTTTGGGAGAGTAATTGGTAGGCCGTTAGTTCAGCGCTTCTTTTGTGGGCCGTATAACTTCTATATAACAATGCCATTATATTACGCGTGTGTATTATAAAATAGTCGCTCGGGCGTCGTTATATATACCGTTCAATTTTCGCTCTGGTAGATGAAAATTGTGTATATACGCATGAGTAATCGAAGTCTATTAAGAGAGCCCATAATTCCATTAATTCGCAGAGACACTAATACGATCTTTAAATGTACGCAATGCTGCGTCAACCATATATCACTGCTCAAGGCTAATTCGCAAAGGAAATGTCTTCGCGATCGACAACATATATATATACAGACGCAACTGCACTGGCGTTTAATGAGGCGAACCGCATTGCAGAAAATATGGTAGGAAGTCGCATTAAGAAGTTTTGCAACGAAAGCGCGCGGAAGTTAAGCGCTCTGCACTGATGTAATCTACACGCGAGCGCGCGTTTCTATGTATATAATTCGCAGTTTTCATTTTTTTTATCTCTTTGAGGCAAGAATAATTAATCGGTGCATTGACCTTTCGCGAGTAGTGTATATACACATATAGTCAATAAAAGGAAAACCTGTTGAGCAATGCGGAGAATGCAAATGCAGTGTTTATAGTTACTTGCGTGTTCTATATACTAGCGGAGTTAATGGCTAAAGTTATAGGTGTTTTTTCTTTCTTTATGGAGGTTGGGGATATTGTCATTCTCGTTTTGAGTGATCGTTGGGATGTCAATGCGAGTGACCATTGACATAGTTCGAAAGGCTGGCATACTTTTAGAAATGCGTTAATATTTTATACTTATGTAGCGGGTTCGGTTAGAGACATTAGACAAAACGTCGGTATTCAAAGGTAATTACTGTTAAAAGTACCAGGGAGAGTAGAGAAATACGGAATGTAAAAAGAAGTTAGTTAATGAAGTAATCACGCTATACGATGGATATAGTGATAGGATCCAAATCATTATTAACAAATCTTTTTCGACAAACTCTATAAACTAGATTCTATACCTTCTCAAAGATAATCTCAGCCTTTTTGCCTTTTAACTTAATCCTGAAAAATGAAACGTCACAATACCCCGTAAACCTTTTACACCGACCGCACCTATATGTCGTATCTCACTCGCACTCGGACCGCTCTATTCCCATTCCAAATCCCTTTGACCTTGAGCCACAAATATAGGCGCTCGAGTTTCTCAGGTACATTATTAGAGAAAAAGAACACCGGTCGGCACTTATATGCAGCGCCCGGAAACCCATTGTCGAGAAAAAGATACAAATCGCTGCAGCAGGAGAGAAAGAGAAATAATAATGCAAGTCGAGGCGAAGGTCGGACGATTGTTATCTTTTACGGTGGCTCTGCTGTTGCTACCTTTTTTGTATGGTATTATACGTGTGGTGTGGGTCAGGCGCTCTTTTTCCACATTGAAGGGTTTTTCTGTATACATATATATGGGAGGAAAAAGCGCACCTGGCGCTGAACGTGACGAATTTTCGAAATACGAGGTTATAAGCGGTGAGTCTACGGAGTGACAACTGTTTTTCGGAATGGAAATCTTTTGAAACTTCGTTTTCGTTTCTTTTTTTAGCGAAAGAAAGAACGGTTGTATGAGCTGGCGAAGAAAGTCGTTAAAAGGTCGGAGAGCCTACCAAAGTTTTTTGCAACTATAAAGAGAGTGACTCAAATAAAAAAAAAAAAAAAAGGTTATTTTGCAGCTAAAAACAGGTTTTCTCACCAAAGCCATTTCAACAAATCGACTAAAAACTACATACAACCTCAAAAATAACCATCGCGTCCTTTGTCATTTACACTCTATTCCCGGTATACCAGAGATACTCCGAAATTACTACACCTCCGCGCGCGTCCTTCAGAAAGAAACGCGACTGCTGAGAATTCCTAACCACAGAGCGCTGCGGCTATATAGAAGTATAATAAGAAGACGTAAGCGCATCACGGCCGCAAAGGGAGAAAGATATGAATTTCACGCGGCGTGGAAACGAACATAGCAGCCGCCGCGCGTGCAATATGGAAAAATGCTGCTCGCATTGTTCGTGGAGTATTATTAGAGTTTCACGAACGATGGATGCGTTTTAATTAGGCGCTATGTATCTGCAGTGAGTGGATTTTCAGAGTATGGGATTCATGTTTCGGCGCATTGATGAAGAATTTACGTTTTTTAATCGCGATATATGAACAACAACAGTGCGCGGCGACAACAGATTCTGATAATAAAGAGTGAACAGAAGAAAAGTCGCGCTTATTACTTATATCCTAAACCTGTTATATTTACGCGGCTGCGCGCAGCATTTGCATATACCATCATATACCGGTAACAACAAAAAAGCAAAACATCAAGCGCGCGCGCACGTAACGAACGTTCATTCACGTGTATGCGTCGTTGCACCGCGAGAGTTGAAAACGTCATACCGGGGACGGCGCGTTTTCTAACTGCGCGCGTGCACCGCGCATGTAAATATTGTTCGTTTTCCCGCAACGAGCGAACCGCGCGAGTAGTGACAATAAAATCCTTGTTTTCATCTTGCGGAATAATCGCGCGTTACTGTCCCAGCGAAGGAATAAAATACTCTTTTTAGATATACCTACCCCAGTGGTTGGTGGTTCGATTGAAAAGTAGAATAAACGTCGGGTTCAGTTAGATGTAGCTTGTCATGGATATTCATAAACAGAAAACGATAACATTTTACCGTCGCGGTTGCGATAATCGACGCGAACATTGAAAAATTGCGCGTGCTTATACTTCAATTCGTTAAAACACTGTAGTGTGTTATTTCGATACGCAGAGCGAGCGAGGCGTATTATACACTTTGACAATCGTAACGTGCCGCCGGAAAGAACCGCCGTTAAAAAGTACACACCCATCCTTATTACGTACAGTGCAGCAGCCACGGCTCGCGTACAACCCGGGCGGAAAATGTAGGGCGCGGAGTTTACGATGAAAAGTGTTTATCTTTTGTATATAGGTACACGTGTAGTTGGAAAAATTGATATTTTAAAAACATGTAATATAAATAATTATTTTACAGTTATCATAAACAATACATAAATTAATCGCCTTTAATGCCGTTTATATTATATTTATATCTACATAGTATTACTCACTCAGTCGTATCTCGAATTAATAAAAGCGCGCAAGTTCATTAACTTTTCAATCACGGCACACGGCACTTACAAACGCCGTCAATTTTTATCAAATTATTTATCCTGGCTTGCGATACACTAAAGAAAGTATTTCAAAAATTTATTCGCATATGTTTACGCTGCTATATTTAGCTATCTTCCATTAGCGAGCGAAGAAAGATTTTTATGCAAATGAAATGTAATTTGCATCTCCGAGCCGTCGTCCACGTCTCCTATCCGAATGAAACGAAGTTATATAGACAGCGAGCGAGTGAAGTTTTTAAAATTTAATTTCCCCTAAAATTCTCATCAACGTAATAATTTCATATAATACACACGCCTTTGTTCGAAATTCTCCTTCTCATTACTCGGTTCGTTGCTCTGCTCACCGTCTAACAACCGGAACCACTCTCACAAATTATACTTTCGTTCCTAGCGCCACCCACGCGAACCCCGCACTAAGTAACATCTTTTTCGGAAAATCTTGATATACTGTGAATTTTCCGCGTCGACTGTACTCGCATTATATACGCTACATCCATCCTCCTTAACACCTATACTGTTTAACTATGCAGTTCCTACCCTAACGCATGCATAATGATCATGTGTATGTGCAGTGTTTCGCATCTAGAAGCGTTAAATGAAAAAGGCGCATACACATAACGCAAAACAACGCGAGGACTGTGTGCTGTTCTCCCTCCTTCGCCGGCTAAAAATAAATCCACCCACTGATTCACGCCTCCTTTTATCGTCGATTCTCTGACCGACTCTCTCTCTCTCTCTCATCTCTCCGTGTGTTTACGTCGACAGCGTTCGGCCGTTTTCGGTGCGTGCAAGAATACGCGAACGCTTTTCTTTTCTTTTCTTCGTGGGGGCTTTATCTCAAGGCTGCACCGGGATCGCGTACAGGCTTTTAATTAAAAAGTCATGCGTATAAGTGTGTATACGTGCAAGAGCGCGGATATCAAGAGCGTTTATAAATAAACTCCGGAGAGAGAGAGAGAGAGATATCGGAAGGAGGGATTGTTATCCAATTGACGGCTGCTACTGAAGGGGAGACAAAGAAAGGAGAGAGTGAGGGAGATGTGTTTTGACTCTGAAGTTTTGCAAGTGACGGCAGTAAAAGTAATTATAAGAAGAAGTGATTGTTGGTTGGTGGTGGCGGTGGTGGATGCTGTTCTTGGATGGAATCTTTGGAAAATAAGATTGGAGAATGATTGATTTTTTAAATGGAATATCGGTGCGATTTTGTTTTTGTAGTGTAATAATCGAGAAAGAGAAACCGTCAAATTGATTGAATATTAGAAAAATATATCGCGCGAGGTTATGGATATAGTATCGGTTTGTTTGTATAGTAATCTTATCAATTTCATATTCAATGTATGCGAAAGATAAAGCGAACGAAAAAAAAAACTATAAAAATATTAGCGATACAAGACTCTGTTGTTCCAAGCTCATAAAAAGAAAAAAAAAATATATATATATATATGGTAACTAATAAATTTATCAGTTTTACTTATCGGTTCCATTTTACATACATTTTCCGCTATTCTTCACTCCCCCCCCGGATCAATTAATCATTCTTACATGTACATAAACCAGTCGACAAATCCAATATTCATTATCCTCGTCTGCGCCACGTATACCTACGCGCTCATCGTCATCTACGCACCGACGCCCCAACCGAAAAAAACAGCCGTTATAATATACGATCACGCTACGTTCTAATCCTCCCCCACCCATTACCGCGTATAAATTGGCATCACGCACGCGCGTCTCAATATCGACGAAAAGAAAGCCGCCGAGTCTACTACGCAGCACAGGGGAAGCAGAAAAAAGTGCGTCGCTGGCCCACCATATGCGTCGTATATAAGAGAAACAAAAACACTCTGGCGTGCGCGCGCAGGAGGTAAACAAACTACGTGTACCTATACGCGGCATTCTTTCCGGGTCGCAGTACTTAGGCGCGCGCATCGATCCGGTAAATTAGGAGAGCTAATTTCCACGGTTTTCCCGGTTTCTTTGTTCGTCGATCAGCTGGTGACCGTGGCATGGAATACTTGTAGAGAGAGAGAGGAAAACGAAAGTATAGAGTTGGGATGTATGAATGAGCGCGTGGGTGTATTTCGGGCATCGGGCGATCGGCTTTGTTTACGTTTGATCCAGAGCGTAAACATGGCGTGATCCGATATAGCGTGTCGTTTGAAGATATAAAAGTTTTTTTATGGGGGGCTCGTCGTCGTAACTTCTTTTCGCGTTGACATAAGAGCTCCGCGCGTAAACAAACGTGTAAAAAGCGTGTGTGCGGTACGCATATTTTCATCTCGGTTTTTAATGAGCCCCCGCGGATGCGTAGGGAGTTGAGCGTGTATGCGCTGGTGTGATGAAAAAAGTTCTGGGTCTTTAGCGGAGTATAAAAGGAGGTACTTTAACATTTACTTTTTCTTATGCTGCGTATGTTTTTAAAAGAATAGTTCGTTATCAACAATGTTTAAGAGCTTTGGCACATACAATGCTGTTCATATCTTTAGAATTCGTAAGATTGAAACGAGTTTCTCACTTTTCAAAGTCAACATTGGAGTCTCTCAATCAATACACGAGAAACTCCAAATTAAATTTTGGATAAGTAATTTGGATAAACTACAATAGAAACAGCCAACAACCGAATAAAACCTTCAGACACTCCATTGGCTCTATAAAGTAATCTCTGAAAGCTCCATATGGATTCGCCACTTAGTATACACGAAGCTACAATCCCTTTCTCGCCCTCTACACACGCACCGCGACGGAAACTACACCAAGAAACTCCATTTTGAATAATTCCAGCGCCGCGAACAAAGCCACGTACATACATCAACATTATACCAGCCACGCAAAATCCCACCCGAAAATAAAACCTTTTTTACATCGCCTACCGAGCCCAGAAAACTACGGCGCAGTTCATTGACTCCGAAACTTGATCCTCTCTCGAAATCTCGTCATCCTTTCTCTCTCTCTCCCCTCGATCAATGCTCCTATCTTCCTTTCTCTCTCTAGCGCTCCCCTTCCCTATATATATGCACTACGACGCAACAAGCCGACGCACGCGTACATATACGCATACCCTGGACTATATACACCTACACATCGCGGAAAACTGCGCTTTATGCCAGCGAGCGTAACAACATATATGTATACTCGAGAATCCTATATATTATCGTCCGTACATCAGCGACCAGGAAAAACACTGCGCTCCAGCTGTGTATAGGTACGTGTATGCACTATATATGCATGTATATATACGCGGAGTCTAGCGAGCGACCGCGACGGAAACAAAAGACAGCTGTTCGCCGTATAGCGCGCTCTCACACACACCGGCTTATGCGCCGCCGCGCAAATTTCGTACTTATATACGACGCAAAAGAGAGAGAGAAGTCGTCGCTCCCTCCCCCTCTATATTCACGTACATACACTTGCACATATACGTACGCATACACGCGTATATACACACATACGACAGGAGAGAGAAATGGCCGACCCGCGCGCGCTCCTTTGACAGCTGCGTTGCTCTCTTTCTCCAAAACGCGAATCGAGAATAACGATAATATATACATGCTTAAGATGATTAAACTTACCTCCGAGCGTCTCCTCCGACGCGAACTTTCCGCTGCTCAGCGACATGTCTTCAGCGGCGGTCGGCTTTCGCTAGAGTCGAAATAAGCTGAAGGATCTTTTTGCCTTGCAGCAGCAGGGATTCTGCGCGCGTATATAGGTACTCCTGTCTGGTGTGTCTCCTATACACGCGATTCCTCAGCGAAACAAAGGAACACCGCGCGAACTTGCTACTCTACTACAACTCTCCTTCTTCTATACTTCTTGTGAGATCTCTCTCAGTTTCTCGTTGCACTTGCGATTGTAAAATCGGTAACCGAGAACGAAAGAAAATATACAAAAGAACTCTCCGAAGCGCGTCTTGAGCGTATATATATATACACTTTATGTATATATATATAATATATATGTATTTCGTGTATACAAGAATATATAGTGGAGGATGTGCGCGCGGCCGAGTCCTGCGAGCGAGTGGCGTACGGCGACGCGAGCGGCTGTGCTTTGTTTTGACCGAGCGCCGAGAACGAGCCGCCGCGCGCGAACGTCAACACTGGGCTACCCACACTACTCCGGAATGTGTACACACGGATATAGAGGAGGGAAAGGTGGTGGGAGGGATGCGGATAACGTTGTGGTGTTGCCGTGCTGCACAGCCGCGCGCTGTCTTTTTCTACTGCGCGTGTGTAGATACATATATATAGGTATAGATACCGCGCGAGTCAAGCTGTCGTGGAAACGTGACCGTTCGCACGACATGCGGTCATTGTGCGAATGAATGGTGATGGTGCCCTGGTTTTTCTAGAAAGAAATGGATTTCTTGGAAGCGTTTATAATCATCAGGAGATGATTTTGGAGCAGTTTTCTGGAGTTATGGGTTTGAAGGTTAAGTCAAGGTGATATTATTTATTTGTCGCGGAGGAAAAAGAGGTGATGATACAAGGAATCTTGTGTTTTCATGTTATGCAGAGATATGGAAATATTTAAAATTACATTTATATCCTCCCTTCTTTTATTATCAATTGTGAATAATAAAAAGTGTGGTAAATAAAGTAACAAAAATCATTCATCCTTATCTTTCTCTCTCTCTCTCTTAGGTGATAAATTTCTTATAAACAATAACTTACTTGATATGCTCGTAGACAATTATTTATGCAAAAATATCTTCTTTCTTATGAAATTTAAAAGTAAGATTTAAAATTGAAATAAAAAATAATCCATTCTTGTATTCAGCCAAAATATAAAATTAGTATTTGGGCGAGACTTTTGTTCACCAGTCTGACTTATACACTTGGCATGCGTCTACGTGCAGCGGACGAAATATCCACTTACCTTATCAACGTGACAACATTAACATAGGATTTTTTCAGTAGCTTTAGAGGATTAATTTATGCGCCTCTTTGTGTAAAAAAATCTCCAGATCTTATATGATAATAAAAAAAACATGCTTAATTGAAAACTAATCCTGTTTACGAGGCAAATATTCCAGATTGTTCAGATTATATATTATATATCAGAAATAGAATTTTTCGGATTTTTCCGGTCTTGCAATAATTCGTCATACATAATAATAATAATAATAATTTTGAACGTTTTTACTCGCATCGTAGTTCTGGAATATAATTTTTACAATATTTTAAATAATAATCCTTAATTTTAATAATCTTTCATGTCAATCAAAATCTTTTTTTCTAATTTTTCAACATTGAAAAATTACTTACTCATTGCGACAACATCAATATATCACAGAGAAATCCATTGCTCAAATATTGCACAAATTCAAACACAAACTCAAAGCAATAATTTGAATCACGCCGCGATGACGAAACTTGACGGTACATCAGCCGTCAACTGACATCACTTTACACAGCGCTTATAGCGCCGCAACACCGATACCCAAGCTCTTTTGCTAATACATTTTTTTTCGTAAAGTAAGACGTAGTTCGCCAATTGATGGCCTCCGAGCGTCTATTCACCCTACCGCTGATCGTCCCATCAAAAAAACCCAATGACAAACGACGTTCTTTTCCCATTCAATCTCCATACTCCCCTGCAACTTGAATCCTGCTCTCATGCGCAACAATCATCCACATATATATACACTTATACCCAGCCAATTAAAGAAAAATCTCTGAAACAATTCCAGAGTAAGTATACGGCGCACTTTCTTTGCGAAAAATGTCGCCGCTATGACTCTAGCTCTATCGGTCGCAAGAAAGAGTTCAGCCACCGCGCGAAATCGGTTCATCGGACTCGCGCGACGCGGCGAATTTCGAAATTCTTCGCTGACGCGTATACAATATGCGTGCATATTACACATGAATATAAACTATCGCGTAATTCGCGCGCGTGACGTAGGTACAGTCAACAAAGGGACGAGTTGAACATGCCATAAAGGCAAAAAATTCTGTTTGGCAAAAAATTGGAAGAGAGAGATATTGAACGTTTCCGAGAATCGTAAGAGTTGAATCATAGTTATCGCGTGTTTGAGGTTTTTTGCACGGGTGTGTATAGTGTGATGAATTGTTACGTTTTTAATGAAGTGTATATATATTGTGCCTGCGTATATGTGTGTGTTTTGATTCATTTGCGCGCTAAATAAACACAGATATTATAATGGATAAATTTAAACATCAATATAAAAGAATATTAATGTAACCAAGTATTGCATTGTTATGAGACAAGGGACTGCTAATCGTGAATAAACGCGGGAATAAAAATTTACGGCTTTATATATGACTAATCCAGATACATAAAAATACGCTAATCATATATTTCTTCATTACTCCGTTATACGTTGAAACACTATAAATATTTTTCATTGACTATCAGAAATTTCAGAAACAACCACCCCTTTGAACAAACTTTTTCCGCGTTTCCATTGTAAATGTAAAATCTAATTAATCACGCTGTCTCTCGCAACAATAAGTACATTCAAGACAAAGAGAGAAAAAATGCTCAAAACCCCCCCTTTGGTTAAACAAAGGCCGTCATCGTGATCATCATCACCTACGTTATTAATAAAACCGCAGTAGCTGGGTCGCGTCGTCTTAGCGCAAGGCTATGCGCTTGCTGCAGTGACGCGCTGCGGCGACGAATCGCAGGGGAAGAAGAGCAGACGAAGAAGAAGAAGAAGAAAAGGAAGAGAGGGAATGCGAGGACGAGAAAAGCATATGAGCGCATGAATAGGTACCGAAATAAATAGCGTGTACGTGTGCGTGTATACTTACTTCAGAGTGACGATCTTGAGTTTCTTTTGTGGAAATAAGGGAGGAACGAGGTCATGGCTGTGTAGTGGCACATTTTCGGTTATAGGGGTGGTGGTTTAACAAATTTTAAGTGGTAGTGGTTTGGTGATGATTCGTCTGAGTTATGTGTATGTGTACTGGGACTTGAGATTTCATTTATGATTGTAGGGAGAAAAGTCTAAAATTGAAGAATACATAATATTTAATGATGTGCGAGTACTTGAACGTGAATTGAAGAAAGGAAAAAACTTTTACTTTGCGAATTTTCATCTTTATAACACAGAATGATTTTACAGAATAATTTTACGAATTCATATAAATTATGGATGGATATAAAAGGGTTCTACTTTCGGGGTCACGAATTGGAATTTAAATTTTGGGATATTTTTTGGAAAATCGAAATACAAAAGAAGTAGAACATATAATAGTAGAACTCTATAATGCTCGGAACGTCCAAGTTATAGACGTTTCTAGTTTCTTTTTTAAATTGGCGAAAATAAAGCTTCTGCTGCAATTATATATATTATTCAGTTGTGAGAAATCTTATGCACAGTTTAAAATTGCTATAGAATAAAACTGGATCGAATAAACCCCCATCTATCTTTTACGAAATTAAAGAAACTCTCGAAAGTTATAATATAGTTTAAAATGGAGCACTAAAAATGCTCCGAAAGAGGGGAGAAAATGAATTTGCATATTTTGCTATATTGGTCTATGAATTTTAATTGTCTTTCTTTAAACTCGCTTTCTCTAGTTTTATTTTCTTTTAGTTGAATGGCCCATGTGATTTTTTAGATTAAGAAATTTACATTTCAAAAAGAGGCTTAATATTTTATTAATTTCTTAAAATTAAACTACACAAATGTCTATGATATCTGTACAGAGTGTTAAGACACTTTCTTCATAAGATATAAATTAAAAAGATAAGTATATGAGCTACTCTCAAATTTATTTCCCTTTTATGTCTAAAAAAGAAATTTAAACTTCAAAGAAAGAGCTTTAATTCCTTTTTTTAAATTAAAAAATGTCGATTCCTTCAAAAGTTACAAGGGTTTGAAGTTGAACGTCGAAAAGGCATAAAAACGCAAAAATCGCAGAAATCTGCACCGCCGGCTTTGAGAGTATTTGAGAAAACGCAATATAAAAATTTAAGAAAAAAATTTTTAACCTCAAATATCTTCATTAGAAATAAACACAATTTTTTGGGCAACGAACTCGGGTCAAAGATATAAAAAAGCTATCTCTGTCCCAAATTTGAAGACGATTGGATAATTTTTGCTCTTGTTATCGCGCGACAACGACAACTAAAATTTTTCTAAAATAATTTTTTTTTAAACAACAAATGAAGATAATCACTTGAAATTTTAGTAAAATATTACCCACAACCAGTGTAATAAGTGGTTAAAAATTCAAGTCGATAAATCAACAATTCTCTGAGAAAACGCAATTCAAAAAGGTAAGAAACATATTTTTAACCTCAAATATCTTCATTATAAATGAACCGATTTTTTGTGCAATGAACTCGGTTCGAAGATATACAAAAGCTATCTCCGTGCCAAATTTCAAGATGATTGGATAATTTTGGCTCTTGTTATCGTCCGACAACAAAAAACGACAATTTTTTCTAAAATAATTTTTTTCTCTGAAACAAATGAAGATGATCACTTGAAATTTTAGCCAAATATTACCCATAACCATTGTAATAAGTGGTTCAAATTTCAAGTTGATAAATTAAAAATTTATTTAGAAAAAAAATAAAGAATTTTAAACCATATTTTCCTTAATAACAAATGAGAGACTAAAGGTAATTAAACTTAAAAAAAAAAGAAATTGTAGGTAATTTGACGACCTTTAAATAAAAATTGACTAGATTATGTAATATCTACCGTATAGGTTAGGTTGTAAACAAACAAATCCAGGCGGCAGCGTGTTCGCAATCCGCTTTTGCGTATCTCTCCTAGTGGAAATATTATTTGTTCAAAACTATTTGAAACTGTTTAAAACTATTTTTAACTGTTCAAATCTGTTTCAAACTGTTCAAAAGTGTGAATTTTCTGACGTTCAGAACAGTTTTGAACAGAGTTAAACAGTTTTGAACAGTTTAAAACTGTTAAAAACAGTTTTGAACAGTTTTGAACTCT
>UXGD01001238.1:0-37546 GCA_900474315.1 Torymus auratus | reverse complement strand
TCGGTATAGTGGGTACCTATGAGATAGGGAAAACAATGCGTGGTAGTAGTAGTGTATACGGATACGGTTCTTACCTCTGCCCCCCGGGCTAGCTTAATTACGTTGTAATCGCGGAAGTCGCTACTGATGGCTGCGTATATGGTGTTCGGCCATGTCGTTACGTTGACCCCAAACTCGATTTTTTAGGTATATTATATAAGCGTGTGTGAGAGATGGACGATAAGTACAAGAGTGACATCATCTGGAATTCGATCGGGAAATATATTATTTGGCTTATCATCGGGAACCGAGGCGGTTGAAGGATTGTCCGGTTGGATGATGGTTGATAAACACGCACGCGTACGGTAATGATTTGTCAGGAAGAGTATAATTATCTCATACTGATTGTTTACGCTTTGAATTATATATATACCTACATTGAGAAAAAAAGGTTTGGAAAAATTACCATAGTTCTGTATAGTAAAGCCACTGCTGACTGTAAAAACCCAAAAAATTACCATACTTTCGATTCTTAAAAGAATAATAGCCGGAAGTAAGTGGCTCGTTTAAAAACTCGATGTGATTATGGTTATTTGAAAAAAGTGCGAATACTTTTTTTAGAATTAAAAATGTGTTAGATTTGAATTTTCAAATCTTCAAATTCAAGAATTTATAGAACTTCTGAATAAGTAAAATATAATGAAAACATTTAATTTTTCGCTTGTAACATGTGTCTAATTTGCTTATTATTTAAACTAATTAAAACTAAATCATAGTGAAAAATAGTGTTCATAACCTCAAAATCAGAATAGTACGCGCGAAGCGCGTTTGAATTTTACTATATGTACAGTAAATTTTATAATAATAATAGTAGTAATAACAGTAAATAATAATAGTAAATTTTCCTATATTTCTAGTAAAATTTCTTATATTATAGTATGGTAATTTTTTGGGTTTTAACAGTCTGTGGTGGCGTTATAAGAAAGTATGGTAACTTTTACCAAATTAATAATAATTTATCAAAAAAATTTTTCTCTCAGTGTAGCGACTAAGCAATGATTCTTAAAACGTTCCTGTATACCTACCGATATTCTCGAAAACCACGCGCGCGGTTACTACAAAATTTATCGTATTAGATAATCCGCCGATTGATATAATTGAACCGCGGCTTTATCACATCATAAATCAAAAATCCCCTCGTTGCCTGTACATGAAAAATCTATACAAGCCGCTCGCGACTACGCCGTGGTTCTCGAATTAGGCCGGGAAAGCCATCACCGCAGACAGGAAACGCTGCTGCTACTTATACGGCACACGATATTAACCCGCGAAATTCGAATAATTGAGATATCCTCCCCGACTCTACTTTTTTCGCTAGTTGTATATCGAAGGCACACGTTTATATGTATGCGCGCACAGGAAGTCACATATACACACACGTGCAAGCGTATATATGATATATATCTCGCGGCCGATGTTTAATTTAGCCGAGCTCGAATCGATATAAGTCGGAGGCAGAGGGAAAAACCCGAACGACTGTGTAGTATTATATACATTTTCGCCGTATATTATCACACACACACATCATCGGCGGCGTTACATAACCGAGGGCTACTCGCTTGTTTTTCATTGACTTTCGCCTGAGTATACATACAATATATGAAAAATGAACGACCGCGATATGTTTCCTCTCTGCACGCGGTGCGTGTATATAACATTCCGCAGTGTATAAGGATATATATCTACGTGTCCATTGATCGTCGCGATGCGCGATGTCTCTACATAACGCTCTCCCTCTCGTGAATTTATAATACCGCGTGTGCACGTGCGTTTATACATTATTCATGTATAAGTGTATACGGGATAGAGAGAAAGAGAGAGAGAGCATTGATTTCGCGCGCGACCTGTCCACTGAATGATTCGCGCGGTATAATAATTATTATATATGGTCGCGCGCGCTTCGCGTAAATAACTGTTATTCTGTGCGTCTCGTCGTGCGTGGAACCGTCGAGTATTGGATATATGTATAGATAGGTAGGTAGACGGGTTTGGGAGATATGCTGCGCGATTATGAAACGGTGAAGAGGTTTTAAATCGTGGTTCGTGTAGTCTGTTTGGTTGATTGAAAGCGAGGTCTATGGAGTGATGGTCACGATATGTCGCAGTGATTGTTTTGCAATTATTATAGTGCTTAAGGGTTGCTTAGGTTTTGTTCTACTCTGCGTGTGAAATTCTGAACGTGGAACGATATATCGTGTGATTTGTTATAGTTGTACAAAAGGCCCGCGAATTGACGCTCCTTCCGAACCTATATATAGATAAAAAAAAATAAAATACACATGAGCATATAACACACATCATACCAATTAATTACACGAAGTGACTTTTCGCGTTAAAATTACCGTGAAAATTTTGTAAAATCTGGAACAATTGAAGCGGATGGAAAAAATTATTACCTTCACAGTCCGGTAAAAAGTACAACGAAATTCTGATAATTTTTACTGGACTGTCACGGTAATTGTTTCTATAATCGCTTCAGTTTAAGGTTTATTAAAATTCTGTCCGATTCATCCATACAAAAACAACCATGGTTGGTGCACCTACACCTATCATCGCTGTCCAACTCCAAAAAACGACCCCTGGTAGAAATGTTTACCATAAGTTAGCTATTTTTCAGTCAACTTTATATGGCTTGTCATTTCATAATAATTATGTAACCAATCAGCCATCAGAAATAAATCATGGCATTTAAACTTCATAAGTAATAAGTAGTGAAACTTTTGATTGAATTACATTGCTTGTTCTACGATAAAATTTTGGTCAAAAATGCTTCCACTTAATTAACACCTTATAGCTACATTAAATATGGTTAATTTTCTACCATGAATAACGAAACCACGAATTCCAAAACCATCACAATCTCTCATATCGCCCATAACACGCGCCTATTCAAACGCATCATCCACTCTTTTGCACTGCAGCAGCATAGGCGGAAGCGAGCACATCGCGGTCGATCGCGTCTCTATTTATAGCGCTATATAGAAGAAACTTGCGTTTACACGTATTATACTACATCAGGCATCACGTGCTCTCTCTCTAACCTTCGCCGCGGCGTTCGCCTTATCTCCTCGCGGTCGAAGGAGAGACTGCGCGCGGTCGATTCAAAGCCGAGGACCTATCTGTATAGACACACGCATATATATACGAGGATGATGACTCGGTAGCGGTCATGTGTGTGCAGGCTGATCGAGGTTTTGTCTTTCGTGCCGTATTACGGTACAGAGAGTGCAAATGCGCGGTTTGGGTTGTAGATGACGGAGTGATGTATAATGATAAAATGACTTTTTTTGTTTTAATTATCTGCGTGATCCAGAATTCTGTGTTTTCCGTACGCTTTAAAGTGTACAATGTACTCTGTGCGATCTTAGCGGTATAATACTATATAGTTTTCCTTGAACCGGGAAAGTTAATTTTTATTTGAAAATTGCAGGTGCGCTTATATTATGTGCCGCGCGTGAGTTCAGGCGGTTTAGCGCTATATTTAATATACCTACCCTGCGAGTTATTGTTATTGCCTTGAGCGTTCTTTATTTACTCGATCATACTCGCATAGGTATTACATTTATATAGATTCCGAGAAAAGAACGAACCACGTCATGTCTCTACGGCTTTTTTTTATATATATTCGCATACAATAGCGCGAACGCATGAAACATTAATAATCATCGCTTTGCCACCCTTAACGTATATAAGATTACCTCGAAACTCTATCACCGGCGATACATAAGCATCGTGAGCCGCGAGCCAAGACGCTTTATTATTCCAGCGATGGCGCGCGCCTATGAAGATTTTACGTGTGTGTAGGAGGCACAATAATGACCTATATAATTGCCGCGAGCTAAACGCTGCCGCTGTGGCTGCTGAAAAATACTCTCCAATCTATTGTAGTCGTTAACTTTTTTTTTTTTAATTTTTTTTATTGTTTCGAATTGGTATGTGGTTATTGTATATCAGTTCGGAGGCGCGTAAGTATCGTGGATATAGCGGCTTTTGCGTAATTGATTTTTCAAGGTGTCGTGATGGGGGGCACACGTTTGTAAGAGAGATACGAGAGAGTAGTAGAGAGAAATGGAATTTTATCATTCAGAAAAGATTTCTGCGAACTTAATAATGCATTCCGGGAGAAAGTCGCGGCATGTAAATAACGGTGAGATATGTATATATATTCTTCGCATCCTTACGCATTATTCAGCATAGAATACGAGTGCATATATAGAGGCCTTGGCTATATCCACTTATTTCTATAATACATTAGCCCGGCGAGCAACTGTATACCATTTCTCTTTCTCTCTCTTTTTTTTCGTATCGAGCAGTGCGCGTCTACCGGTTTATTTTTCGCTCTCATAAAAAGTTTACACGCGAAAATGTTAATACCCCCTTTCCCCTCTCGGCAGCGACTGCGGATAAAAATAAACTTTGTTCTTCTTTAATTGCGTTACTTTCTCTCTCTTTATCTCTCGCATCGATATCTCTTTTTCTTTACGAACGCGCTGAATGATTCAGGCTTCCGTTGCACGACCTAAATTTTACGAGGCGTCATCGTCGTATCGTTATAATACGAGGTATTACCAATGAATTATGCACGGATTCGCTCATATAAGTATATGATACCTGTCTCGCGGGGGTAAAGTGAGAGAGAAAGAGTGTGGGAGAGGGAATCGAAGATACACAATCGGCGAGCGATCGCGTCGATGAATGTTTGATGCCGTCGAGAGAGAGCGGATTATTTCTCTATAAATATAAATTCGCTCGGGAGCCGCGATGAATGCAAGATGCGCATAATATACATATAACGCGGTTATATATCTCTCTCGTAGCCGTCTCGCACGTGTCGGCTAAATTTAATTTCGCGTTGAATTATTCGCAAATTGAAAAATATATATACACAACTCGCCGTGATGTATATTATGTATTATATACATAAGGGAATATTAAAATATAGCTGCAATCGAATGAGAAGCGATCGTTGTTGCCTCATTTCGCGAGTGATTATATTTATAATGTACCGTTTCAAGAGGCAGCTCGTAATAATAATAATTGTCAGGTGAGCGAATCTCGAGGAAAAGGAGAATCGGGTCGCTCAAAGTCTCGCTGTAACCGAATTCAATCAATCAAACGATGAATGTAATAAAAAAGGTCTGTAATATAGATCACATCCCAACAACTACCATCCGGACCCCTTACCATTTCTACACGTAAACTTCGTATCAGCGTATACCTCGGGTCGTTACCACCTACATCTATACCCACATTCTTTTCTTATATATATTCTTCGCTCATTTAGTATACAATTCATTGTCGCCACCATAAAAACACTAACGTATGCTCTCGCCTGTCTGTTACAGCTATGGGAGCAGCAGAAGCAGCTCGAGGCGGAACAGCGCCGGGAAAAAGAGCGGCTAGAGGCGCTCAGGAAGAAGGACAAGCACGATCACAGTGCCGTAGCGTCGACCGAGGTCAAACAGCGGCTCCAGGTCAGTTGAATATATATTTTTTTAAATTACGTGTAATAATTGTATACACGTGTGTACGATATAGGTGATCATAATCAGCCACCCCGCGTTGAATACGAAATTATACATTTTCGGGGTCGAACATCAGTCATGATGATGGAAGCGGTCGACGGTCACGTGTTACTAAAGTCCTGTGTAATGCGGAATTATTTATGCATTCGTTACTCGGCACTATCTGTCGCTTTGTATAGAAGTGTATGTACACATATTCGTCCCGTACTTGTATAATGCGGTGGTCAGAAGCCATTAACTATCCTTCTAATTACACGAAAACCGATATATCCAAACGTATTATAACAAAGTACGTTGACTTTTCGGCATATATGTAACCAAAAGCCCATAAATTAAACATTATACCTCGAACTCTTAAAAATCTTTTGTCAAAATTCAAAAATTCAAATTCAAGCCGTCGATAAACGCGCGCGCTTGGTATATATTCAAGACCATCGCGAGGGTATAATAGATACATGCAGCCACACGACTGATATATCGGGCCGTCCTTGTGTTGCAGAGCTTCCTGGTGAACAAGAAGCAGAGGGAGGCGGCCGCCGCGGCGAACGGCGCCGTGCCCGGTACGCCCGGATACAGGACCTGGTGAGTTTCTATCATACGTATATAATCGCTCTGATGTGTTGATATCTATTTGGGTGTTAGCAGCCGCTGTTGGCAACGATTTTTCTAGTGACGGCTACTTTAATTATTCGCGAGCGTCTACTAGCTCGTTAGAAAGCTCATCAATGAGCTTTGCGTCGAAATTAAATTAGCTTTCTATTCGATCGCCGAAGTGGACGGGGGTTGTTATATTGATTTTTATACGATTGATCAGACGGCGACGAAATATTCATGACGATTAATTGATATATAAGTATAGTATACAGTTTAGGAGGATATAATATATAAATGAGCGAATAACGGAGCAGGATTTTTTAACCGACCGTTTATATTTATCCTCGCACGAGCGATCTTTTTTTTCTGTTTGTTGATAAGTACTTAAATAATCGCAATTCTTTTTATCAATGGAAAGTCATCGCCGTCGGGATTGACAACGATGCAAATATGCGAAAGCCGACACCAAGGACTTGTATAACAAAGTTCTGGAAATCCCGCGGTACAGTCCGTTCCACCACATTTCATTTTCAGGAATAATATATACATATATACATACGTATAACGATCGCGTTATATAAAAACCCATATATCGACCCTGCTGCGTATACATTCGGGGAATTCCCCCGGTAAAAGTACTTATATATACACGTGAAAGTCACGACATATTCTGGGGACCTCGAGTACACCGCATAGTGAGGTCCGACGCAGCAGCATTATATTGATAACGGCTGTAAAATTATGCATTACGGTTTCTTCCGCCGCATTTTAACCTCATAATGTATATACCGTCGCGGCAACGTGTTTTATACGGCGCTCTCTCTCTCTCTCTCTTGTATATAGGATCGGTTTTGTCTTTTGCGCGATGACTTTGCCGCGGACAATATTTTATATCTTACATCGCCTTGTGGAAACCGTGACTCGACAAATGTATACGTACATTGTACATGTACAGAAAAAGGAAAAAGAATATGTATCTTGAAATTTAAAAAGTATAATCGATATACACGCGTGTCGCCAACATAATCTCACCCCTGATAATAATAATAATAATAAACAATCAGCTAAAGTAGTTCAATGACCACGCGATGGTAATCTCATATTAATATGGCTATACACCGCGCGACGTGGGAGCAAATTTCACTTTTATATTATATATGTACATACTGTACATGACCACCCGAAACAATTCCATTATATACCCCCCGCGCGGTCCCGTATTATCAATCGTCTCGATCGCCGCGGCCATTATATACCTACACGAATAATAATAATTAAGCTACCGTGATGCATATGCTTTTGTTTTGAATTAACGCAATCGAATGACTACTACTACATAGCTGTGGATTGGAAGGCAATCGGCGCATATATATGACTCAGTCCGAATAGCGAATTTGTTTGTCATTATGTGGGGTATAAAAATAGTCGTCACGACGAGCGTTGCGTGCTCTGTCGCCTTTAGGCCGATCGCGCGCAAGCCTTTCGCGGAACGCGAGATTCTTTGACCATCGTAATAGTATAGCGCTTATACACCAAGGTCGAATTCTCCGGAGTTTATATATATATCGGTAATGCATGCGCTTCTTTTTTATATCGTTCGGTTGTTTTCCGAGTCGAAATACTTTTACTGCGCCGATAAACGTCTTACTGTGGAGATATAATTTTATTATTTAAAGAAAAAGGGATATATTCTTTGCTGCTTGCAAGTTTATACCGGGAGGAGAAAAATCCGCGTTATATTTATAACGCGACGAATCCGTCGATAGATAGGTATGCCGAAGGAGGAAATCGTCGTCGGGCGCGGCGATGCATATTTCAGGAATAAGCGGAGGTTCTCGATTGTTCGGCGCGAACTGCTATAAAAAAGATGATGACCGACGCGTGGAGGTGTCAAAGGTTCGTTCGAGGGGACGAGATTAAGTGGTTATTTTTATAAGGGGACAGGTGTGGGATTGAAAATTGTTGAATTTAAATTTGTTATGAGAATAGAGCGAATTTTAGTGTATAATGTTGGGATGGCGAAGTGTTTGGGTGAAGATATTTATATAAGCGAATAATTTCAAATCCAAAAAGGTAGCGGAGGGTTTTTTTTTATAACGGAAGGTGAAATTCAATTTTATCACGAGCGCGGATTTTTTAATAAGCTGCTATTTACAAGATTCTTAAAAATAACGCGGGGCGGCTTTGATTTAAAATAATCAGGGAGTTGAGTGGAAAATGGGATTAAGATGGAATTAAAGAAAGAAGAATCTAATTTATCATTGAATTAATAATAATAAAGCAAGTATCCCGGCGTTGAGAGTTAAAATTAATCAACGAGGTCTATATTTCAATTCGATTATATTACAATCTAATAATTAAAATTAGTTCATAACTGAGAAGTCTGATGCGGGAAAATATGGAGCTGGTTATATGTCGCTTTATAAATAAAAGATTCTTCTGAAATTGCTATTAGCGTATACCTACGGTTACTATATTATCCGCTGTTCTTATTTTATATCAAAACTTGATAAGAAACGTTCCACTTACTATTAATCAAATTTTCCTTATATACCTATGTGTCGAGACCACACGAAACTTTTATAATTATCAATTTTATTTCTACCTTAAAATGTATAATAGAGATCGAATAAAACTTATAATTATAGTAATGACAGTTTCGATGGACTGCCATCTAAAAGAGGCATTAAGGGCTGTAATTACAGTAACCAGACTTTCGTTCGAACCGGCACATTACTATCAATTATTTAAATTAATACATTTGATTGAATTTACTTAATAAAGGCGCGGGATTATATTATCATCATACTTCAATTACAGTAATGTTTGATTAGGTACGAAGTTAATTATAATGCGCGCTTAAAATAATTAAGAATCCAACTACTGTTTTACCTTTGTTCTAAACACGCACACCTGCGCAATAACCAACATATCTTTATTCAGAATTTCAATAATAAAACTCTTCCGGTTCATCAACGGAATCCCTCGTAATTAAATTCATTACATTGATTATCGGTGTTGTTTATAATTCAGTGTCAATTGATAATTTATTAATACGATGCCTAGACGTATTTATAAATGCAAAACATATACGTGTAGATAAATCATAAGTTAATTACATAAAAGCCAATCTAATCGATATAACAAACATCTGAAGCACTCTCCCTTCGCTATATCGCAAATATCTAATAAAAAAATTAAAAAATTAACCAATGACTTTTCATTCCCAACAGGTTACAGTCACAGTCGGACTCGACGAGCTCGACGAATGCCTCGCATCCGTACCGAATGCCGCAGATCCTCCAGGAGAAGTTCGGTGACGACTTCCCTCTGCGAAAAACAGGTACACATCATCGTCATCGCTAACAATCACTATATCTATTTTCTCTCGAACTCGTGTGCCACGCGCAACCATCTACTTATCTCTATCGAAAACAGCAACAACCAACCTCGGCTCGTGTGTCGCTTGTGATGTGCGTGGTTTTTTGTTTCCGCTCGCCGAACTAAAGCATGCTGTAATTTTTTTTTCTTGTCTTTTGCTTCGAGCTCGCGTATTATATATACATTAATATTAAGAATCACGTTGAACGACACGTCGCGCGAGTATATATATATAATCGAGTTTGAACATAACACGCAGAGATCTGAGTTTGTCGCATACGTATAACGATTAACTTGACTGTATATTGTAATTAATTTACTATAGTGTGTGCGAGCATGCGTTTTCTTTTTAAATTAACAAGTTTGATTAATTAACTTCGACGTAAGGATCGAGAGGAGAACACCCGTTGTTGGATGATGATACCCGGTGAGGTTTGAGCCGAAAGTGGCCTGGTATATATTACATATATATATTTATGTGTGTGTATACACCATAATATAGAGTCGTGACTAAAGCGTTTATAATAATAATAATAATAATAATGTGCCCGTTTCATGGTGACACGAGGATCATGTCTTTGTTTCGTTTCGTCGTATACTAACAGTGTATATAACGTTGCGCGCCGCCAAGCTGTAGAGTGCATATATATACCATACACATAAACATAATACACGTATGTACGCGCGCGGTCAAGGAACTATACGCACATATGTATATGATAGAGTCAACTTTGAGCATTGCAATTAATTTCTGGAGCGAGAGGTGTAATGCGAGAAAATTATCCTTGTCGAATATTGAGACGTTTCGTTGAATTTAACGGCTGCAGTGACAGGATAATTAAGCGGGACTGTTGACGGATTAATGGTACGGAATTTTCTTATTATTGTGGATCGATATAAAAAATTTTTGTTTTCTTCTTAATAAAGTGCACGTTTTCTTTTTTTAACGTGGAATGATTTACACATATCTCCTGTAACAAGGAAAAGCGCAGCTACATACTTATCATATTGTTTGCAACCATCCGCTGACATAATAACGGCTCGAGCAAGGATAATATTCATCAACACCGCCCAACGCATCATTTTCTCATTCTCGCGAATCTCTTTTCTCGTAAACAAAAAAAAAAGTAAATCCGACTATAGTACGATCAAGCGATCGAATCGAGCCTATATATATATACACACGTACAGAGCTTTAACCACTAAAGACAAAAAAATAAATAAATAAATAAATAAGAGAAAAAAAAAGAAAATTAACACCTAAAAACCCCGGCCAGCCTCGGAGCCGAATCTGCTGAAGGTGCGACTTAAGCAGCGCGTCATGGAGAGGAACATGGCGGCCACGCGGAACTCACCCTTAATGGCCAGGCGGAAGGACCGACTACTGTCGCACCTCAAGCGGAAGTCACTCTTAGCAAGTACGTCCCCACAGCAAACCTCATTAAAAAAAAAAAATGAAAAAAAAAATATGAAAAATGATATATAAGAGAAAAGTTTCGCTTTGGAGACGATCGAGGCGTGCCGTCAGCCGCGCGATGAGAGGGAATCGCAATATAATAATATATATACATTGTAATGTCCAGTGCTTGTGTCTTAATGTTGAGAGTATAATGATAGTCAATGTGAAAGCCGTAGCTGGGTGCCTGGTTGCTGGTGAGCTTGAAGCCTACATAAGCTTAAAGTATACGTTTTGTTGATAAAAGTGTTGGGTTCATTGATACATTTGGGGACGATTAAGTTTTTGTTCATGTACTGTGATGGGAATTGAAATTTGAATGTGATAATTCGAAAATGAACCGTGGTTTTGTATACGAGAATAACGATCGCCGTTTAATTTTATAAAATCAATTATTCGATACGGATAATTAATTTTTGGAGGGATTCATATACGTCATAATGGATTAAACCGGTTTATTTTAATTATACGTGAAAAATGATAGTTTTTCGTGCATCGTAAATAGAGCCAGCTATAACGAGTTTTCGTAAGAGAACGAATGATTGAAACTTGAAAAGCTAATAAATCGTTATCATACGTACTGTATAATTTTCGAATAATAGCCCCGTATATAAATATCGGCGAAACGTGTAATTTTAATGCAGCAATCAGTCGGCTAATGCGGACTCATACATATATACACCCACAAATTGAAAGGCAATTAGCGGAGAGGGGGGAAAAGTGTGTCTTATTTTCAGTTACTTCGAGTAACCCGATACGTAATGACCTATTATTTGCATTAGATTGATGAAATGGTTTTCCGCTCTCGACGTCTATAATAGCTATATCAATTAATACTTAGCATTGGACATTTCAATCGCGTTTCACAGACACACATTATTGAACAAGATTTGAGCCGAATGCTATACGTGATCACGTCGAGTAATGATTTTATACTAATGATAAATATATCCATACTGTACATAGTTTACTTTAACATCGAGGTTTTTTTTTTACAATAATTATGAAGCAAGTAATTTTGTGTGAGAGTACAACCCTAGTTTTTTCTTTTTGTTTGTGAACGAGCCAGCGATTCCTTCGAACGTCCGCGGTGACGGCCCGTTGGAACTTGGCTGCACCCGTGTTTTTTTTCTTCTCAAATTAATCGACTGTTGACTTGAATTTTTTTGCTAGTGTCTTGTAACCGCATGACGAACATTAACAAAAAAATAAATAAAAATAAAAATAAAATTTATACATAAATATTTATAAATATATACATATTATATACATACATAATACGCGTGCAGCTTTGTTTATTGAGTTACCGCAGAGATGTCCTCGACTTTATTGTTGCCACAATTTACTGAAAAATATATTTTTGTATAACACTTGAAAAATTTTTCATACTCGTAAAGGTTTATTACGACCTACACGAAATCGCTTCGTAGTCTATTTGATATTACATATTTCAAGGAAAATCGATTTATCGATTTGCATTTTACTTATTCATCTTAAAATTCGGCCTATACGAGTCGCGATTAGAATCAATTTTATTCTTATTTACATATTGAATTCCGCATGAATAATGGAACGATATCGATGCACGCGCATAATCGATACGATTTTTATTCTAATTTCAGTATACTTTTTTTAACGTCGCTCCGCACGTGTAAGAATATTATTGGATACGAGTTGCTGCCGCTAACCGCGCAGCAGCTTTGCAGAAATGTTTGCACTATGTGTTACACGTGCGGTCAACAAACAATAGAAAAGTATTTCTTTTCAACTTTTTGCTCTAATAAAACATTCAGTTAAAATCCGTATCTTTAATATCAATAACATCTTAAATGTTCCAAATAAAAAAATAAATAAATAAAAAGACAGACCCCATGGCAACGTCGAGTCAACCACTCTCTCGGTACTCACCTAGACCCAAAGGTACAACCAAAAAAAACCTCCATCCAACCATCCTTATATACATCCTTCCAACCACCCAGTCTCATCCACATCCACCAGCCCCAGACGATCTCTCACTCTCTAACCATCAACCTCAACGATTTCAGACTCTGGCAGCAACCCCGAATCAGGTCCGAACTCACCGCCTACGGTGAGCAACTCGCAGTCATCGCCAACGGCCAGTGGCGGTGGCGGTGGTGGTTCCAGCACACCCATACAAGAGGAAAGTGAGGGTGGCGCACCGTATGGCGGCCAGCTGACCAGCGGTAGCCAACAGGGCAGTCTCTCTGATCTCTCGCTCTTTAGCTCGCCGTCCATGCCCAATATCTCACTTGGCAGGCCTCATGTGCCGTCCAGCTCAGCGGTAAGTTATTCTATATAGTGTCGAAAGAAGATTAAATTAAAAGATGATATATACATGATTCAAGTTTTTACGCGAATTGAATTGAAATATATATTTGAATTATTGGTTTAAAAACCTTTAGCGCAGTAGTAGTAATATTTTAACGTGGCGACGGTTGTCGATTGATTATCCGTTAAGTAGCTGATAATATTCAAAGCGGGAAGTTTGAATTTTCATGTCGAACCGAGCCAATAATAGCAATGTAAAACTTTGAACTCTTGCTGAATACGTTAATGAGTGCATATTTGTACATATTTGAACTGCATTAAGGTGCGATGCCGAGATTCCTATACATTAAATTTTGAATGCAAATTATTCTTTGTAACACGGTTTCGCAATATTGGTGAAAAAAAAAATTGATAGTTATAGCTTATCTATAACACTTTTGTCTCGTTACTCATTGAAAAGAGAGAATAAAAATGTTATCTTCCCGCAGTCATAAGAAATAAAAAAAACGAACACAAAAGTGTTGTAATATTTTACCGATTTTCTCGATATTTTCACTAACCGCTTATTTTTCTTTTCCCAAACAAACCCCGATTATCATACCAAATATACTGATGTTCCTTCTTCTAATCAACAGAGTGGCACGAAGCTCGCGCCAGTCTCAGAAGCGGAGGTCCGCGCTGCGTTCACAGCTCGTCTGGGTATGCCACTCACCGGTCAGATGCTCCGTGGCACGCTGCCGTTCTACCCTTCGCTCACGGTAATCGACGGCGAGCCTACCTACATACACAAGCAGATGCAGAGCCTCGAGCAGGCCGTCGTTGCCAGCAGCGAGAGCGTACTTGCCGCCGCTGCTGCGGCTAGACAACAACAGCAGCAGCAACAACAGCAGCAACAACAACAACAACAGCAGCAACAGCAACAACAGCAACAACAACAATCGCAGCATCCGATTTATCATCCGACGCCGATAACCGACACGCAAGTGGCGCACGCGAGGCTCCACAAGGCTGGCCACCGGCCTCTAGGTAGTATGTTGTCTCCCCGTCGTCTTTTTTCTATTTACTGTTCGGGCGAGGGTGGGCCAGTGTCGGTGCAAGGAGGTAGGGGGGAGAAAAACTTTTTGGCGATCATGATGACGCTCGCGGTTAGGAAAAAATGGTGATCGTTGTAATGATTGATATAAAAGATGAGTTTATATTGCTGAAATTTTTTTTTTCGCGATAATTATGATGTTCATCAAGAAAAATAAGCTGTGTAAGTGTAGAGAGGAAGAATAGTGTCTAATAAGCAATGGCAACTAAACTTTGTAAGGACTTGTGCGAGTGGGTGCGAGTTTTTGCAAAAGTCTCTATTGCTCGTTATAGATGCTACTTCACTTATCTATACGCATACTATTCTTTTTTTCTACATAAAGACTCTTGTACGTAAAGTAAAACTGATACGAGGTACTTACATCAAATTCAATCGAAAGAGAAGCATTTTAAAGTAATAAATGACCCTTGCACCGCGGCTCACCAAGCTCACGCCGGCTTTGCGGTTCTCGATGTTCCTATTGAGGATATCGCAATAACTTTGTGTGCCAATCTGTAAAGCCTTTTGTTCACCCATGACTGTCCCATACACCGATTCTCACTAAGCACACGTGTAGGTTACGTATATTATACGCACCTCAATGTGTCTGTTCTCACAATTATCTATATGTATGTATGTTTCTCTATGTGCATTGTACCCCACCGCCCTCCCCTTTTTCCAAACCTCATCCAATCCTCGTGTACATCCACTATCCCTGCAAAAGGCTCTATTACACTCTCTGTACAACGTTACATCTTGCACAAACGTCGTATACGATATCCCCTGATACGCACTATAGCAGCGAGAAGCGTGGAGTCCGCACCACCGAGCCAACCATCGAACCCTTTCGTAACTAACTCGATTCTCTCTCCTGGAAAAAAAAACAACAGGTAGAACGCAGTCGGCACCACTGCCGCTGGGCCATCCGATGCTGCAGGGCGGCATGATGACCCCGCCCAAGAGCCACTACGATGACTACCAGCAGCAGACGCACAATTACCTCAAGCAACAGATCAGACAGACGGTGCTCACGCGGGTCGGATCCCGCGGTCAGCCCGGACAGCAGCTTGATGAGGCGCCCGAGTCCGAGGAGTCTGAGGTCATCGATCTCACCGGCAAGAAGGATACCTCCGGTTAGTTGTATGGATTGATGATTTGTATACTGGGATGGAAGGGTATATAAAGGCGTTCATTTTTTGTGGGGGAATCTTTAAGATTCACTGCAAGTATTTGTGTTTGAAGTTTCATGTTTTATTTTTATCAAAAAACGTTAACAATCAAATGAATGGAATAAGAATATATAAATTTGACGTAGCAAAGTATGGCCATATATTATACTGTAATAATACTGTACCAACCCCAGTTACCAAACTCTAACCCGTATTTCTTTAACCAGCAACAAGCGGCAGCAGTAGCAGCGTAGGCGGCGGTAACAGCAGCGTCGAGGAGAGCGAGATCTCGAAGCAGCAGCGTGACCGCGAGCAGTTCCTCCAGCAGCAACGTGACCTCATGATGCGTCACACTCTGCAGGCACCAGACGTCACTGTCTATACGGGGAGGAGTGCCCAGTCGGCGAGGCCCCTATCCAGGGCGTTGTCCAGTCCGCTCGTCCACCTCGGTGAGCCACGTCGTAGATCTGTAGTAGCGACCGATTCTCCACCCAGATGATTTATTGGATGATGTGTAAATAGTTGGATTAGGGGGGGAAGAGGTCCCTCGGGAGGAGGATATCCGTTGTCAGTGAGGCGAGGCGAGGATGATTGTAGATGTGAAACTTGAAGAACTTTGGTTTATACTTGACCAGAGTTTTAGATCCTTTTTTATGATTTTTCATTGGGTTATTTGATAATTATTATTTAGATCAGATAAGTTTTGACACGTCTATAGGATACATCCTCGCTTCCACTCTGAGAATGGACCCTAACAATGGCGCGTTTCGTTAGGTCGCGTTTTTCATGCGTTGGTTCGCGAGTAACGCATCTTGATTGTAAGCTGTACGTAATGGCCTGATATTAATATCGTAGTAATTTTGTTGTTGTTGAGATTTTAATTTTTAACGGCAATTGCAACTTTAGTTTTAATAATTCTGTGAGCAGACTTTAAAAAATAGGGTGAGCTTACATTTTTTTTTAACTTGGCATATTTAATCCTATCTTAGAAACCAGTCTATTATAAAATCAAAGCACAAAAGAACTAAATATCCAGCCGCAAAACTAACACAAGCACAAACACACACCCCCCGTAAATTATACCATATTCAAACTGTTCACTAATTATCCCAATCTATCGTTACAGGACCTCAAGGCGCAGCGGCAGCTGCGGCGGCGGCAGAGGTGTACTCGAGGAGTCCGCGCGATCAGCCGACGACCGGCCTGGCCTATGATCCGTTGATGTTGAAGCACGCGTGCGCCTGCGGCGAAACAGTACGTGGACATCCCGAGCACGGCGGTCGCCTCCAGAGCGTTTGGGCACGACTGTCTGAGACGGGACTGCTGCAACGCTGCGACCGGGTGCGCTCGCGTAAAGCCACCCTCGAGGAGATACAGACCTGCCACACCGAGGCGCACGCCTTCCTCTTCGGTGGGTGTGGTTGCTTAATTTCTTTATTTGATAGTTTTAGATTAAAGGAAATGGGTGTACTTGTACAATACGTTTTTTTATATTATAGATATAGAAAAGAATTTTTATTGTTATACCTAGAAATTCAGTTAGAAAATTTTCATTGAATATCGGAAACTGATGAAACGCTTTTGAAATTTGTTAGAGAGAAATTGTACAAAGTACTTTTAGAAGTGGTAATTGGATTATCCGATCAATTATAAGGTTTCGGGGCTAGTATTTCGCGAATAATTTAGTTACGATCGGTTACTTAAATTCGATTATCCTAGAAAACCATTGTAATTGTATATATATTGGGAAAGGTCTTAAAATATCCAGACTGAAAATGTTCAAATATTAAAATGCGAAAATTGTTCTTATTCCTACAATACTCTAAGATTACGTAATTGAATTTTCGAAAATACAACGAACCGAAATAACTACTTTTTAAAAACCGAATTAAAGTAATTATTCAACACACAAATGTAGAAAATTCGCTAACTTTCTATTTTACCTCTTCCCAGGCACGAATCCACTGACGCGACAGAAGCTGGATATGTCGAGGGTGCCGATCACGAGTTTCGTGCGTCTGCCCTGCGGGGGCATCGGCGTCGACAGCGACACCACGTGGAACGAAATACACACCGCGCCCGCGGCTCGTATGGCTGTTGGTTGCGTCGTAGAGCTCGCCTTCAAGGCAGCGATGGGCGACATCAAGAACGGCTTTGCCGTCGTACGGCCGCCTGGACATCACGCCGAGGCCAATCAGGCCATGGGCTTCTGCTTCTTCAATTCCGTCTCCATAGCGGCCAAGCTGCTGCTTCAGAAGCTCGATCTGAGGAGGATACTCATTCTGGATTGGGTACGAATTTATATCTATAAATGGTTAATCGATGAGATGTGTTTACTACGATGTATGCATTAGGTAAAGGGTCGTATATCAAGAAAAGTAATGCATTTAAAATACCCTTGTACAATACGAAGTGATTAAAAAATCATGAAAAAAAAAATAAGATAATATATTTGTAGAATCTTGAAAAATTATTTCATTTGTTTATCTTATATATTACATCAATCTTTGCTTTTCTTAACGCGATAATGTATGCTACGTGTAATTTTATTACCCAAGAGAAGTACATTTGCAAGTAGAAATGACTCTCATTGCCTTCTGTGTTCCTAATAAGGTTTACCATCAGATATCTCGTGAGTCTCGTGATTAAGATATCTTTAAGACGACTTTAAGATGTTTAATAACGGGAAAGATCTGAACGCTAGACATTTAAAAAAAAGACGCAGTATAAAATGATGTTTTCAAGCAAATAATGCTATAATCCCGATGAAGATTTCATCGTTGATGTTTTATGGAAAATTTTGCATTACCTTTCTAAAAATCGCACTGATCTCTTTACAATTATTATGTCTACACGTTTTCATTATCAATGTCTATATTTAAATGACTTGTGCAATGGCAATGTATCTGAAAGTACAAGAGAAACATTCTCACTGACTTATGTTCACCTAATACTCACGACCGTTAAATATCTCATTCTTATCGTCTTTACGACGTCTTCCAGACGTCTTTCAAAGGCACTTTTACGGATAGCTTTATACTTATCATGATTATATGCAACAAGAGTGAAAGTCTAATCTCTCTTTATCTTACACAT
Source organism: Torymus auratus (assembly GCA_900474315.1). Lineage (NCBI taxonomy): Eukaryota > Metazoa > Arthropoda > Insecta > Hymenoptera > Torymidae > Torymus > Torymus auratus. The sequence continues at coordinate 18,925 of UXGD01001238.1, read as the reverse complement.
TTTTTTTTAATAAAATAAAAACAGAATATTAAAGTTTATTTATTAAAAACATAATCTCTTGAATTCCAGGACGTGCACCACGGCAACGGCACCCAGCAGATGTTCTACGACGACCCACGCGTTCTCTACCTCTCCATCCACAGGCACGACGACGGCAACTTCTTCCCGGGCACAGGTGGCCCGACTGAGTGTGGTGCCGCGGAGGGCTCAGGCTACAACGTGAACGTCGCCTGGTCGGGTGGGCTTAATCCCCCGATGGGAGACGCCGAGTACCTCGCTGCCTTCCGCACCATCGTCATGCCCATCGCCAAGGACTTCGATCCTGACCTCGTGCTCGTCTCGGCGGGCTTTGATGCGGCGATGGGTCATCCGGCGCCACTCGGTGGTTACAAAGTCAGTCCGGCCTGCTTCGGGCGCATGACACAGATGCTGATGTCACTAGCCGACGCCAAGGTTGTGCTCGCCCTCGAGGGTGGCTATGATTTGGCGGCCATATGTGATTCGGCGCAGGAGTGCGTTAGGGCGCTGCTCGGCGATGAACCCACGCCCATCAGGGACGAGGAGCTGACGCGGAGCCCTTGCCAAAACGCCATCGACACGCTGCAGAAGACCATTGCCATTCAGGTGCGTGTCTACTGTATATATTGTTGTAATGTCGGTTTACAGTTGTCGCTGGTTTTTGGGGTTGCTTATAAGTTTAGAAGGGTTGGTGGACAATGCGGATACACTTTGTATTATAAGATATTCCTTTGGAAACACTGCACAAAGATGATATTTTACTTTAATAAACATCCATTATTGTTTTTATTAAATATATAAAAGAAAATGTCAAATACAAGTAGTAAATTGTAAATGTTACGTAAAATTGCAATTTTTTGCAACTAAGTATTATACTGTTTGATGCATTTGATTTTATCAAGAAATTTCAATCCCCGAGACTTGTAACGTATATATATGCTGCAGTACAGTGCGGTAGCTTACCTCCTGCGAACTCCTGATTTCTTGATACATGTTACCACTTAATGTCTCAATTTCGTCTATTCTTAGACGTTATTTAGACGTTCGAGAACCAGAATTTAATGTATACTTACCTACCTTGAATTATTTCAACGAAATTTAATAATGTTTAAGTATGTTTGTTATTCAAATTTTATCGTACTTAATGTTTTATTTATTCATACGTTTGCAAGCATGGCAAATGTACTTTTCCACTCGGTACTATTGTTATTTTTACTTAATATAATGTTTAATTATTATTTATCTATACTCATTCTAGAAGTATAAAAATTAATTATTATTATATTAATTATAAATATTTTGTCATCATTTTATATTATTTAACTTTGTTCATTATATGGATGATTTGTTTTTAATTATATATGCATATGTAACTTTTATAACAAAAGAAATGAAGCATGTTCGCAGGAGCACGTTGAAAACTCTTGTTACCTCCTGTTCCCCTGGTAAATTGTACCACATGATGCCTCATTCTTATCTTCTCTGAGATTTCTCCAAGATGTCTTTCAGGCGACTTTCAGATAAAACTGGTTTTCAGTGTTAATGACCTCCAAAAAGCATGATAAATGAACGCTTTGAGTTTAAAATATTATATAAAGTTCATTAGTACTCTAATCATAAAAATAATTAAGTTTATTAATGCACAAATTCATTAATAATATATTGTACAGATAAATCTTTAATTTATTACATATAAATTTATGTAAACTCGATAAGTACTAAGCCGGTATAAAAGATTACTCAACGATATAATTACTGTTATTTTATAATTAACGCGCTTTTATTTATAAATAAATGAATAAATAAATAAGAATGAATAAATAATTTTTATTTTTATTTTTCAGATGTCACACTGGCCGTGCGTCAAGCTACTAGCTCACACCGTAGGCATGAGCGCCATAGAGGCAAGTCAAAAGGAGCACGACGAGACCGAAACGGTCTCTGCCATGGCATCGCTATCTATGCAGCAGCAAAGTAATCTTGCGTAAGTGTCTCTCACATGCCCAGCAATTTTGTATCCAAAAGTTGTATGGTTTTAATAATTCACACCCAAAACAATCTATAAACCTAACGTTATTATGTGGCTTTTGCAGAAGCACGCCAGAACATTCCCGTGAAGTGTCGGAGGAGCCGATGGAGCAGGACGAGGCCAAGTGAAGCGCGGAAGCTTGCAATCGCGAAGGCGATAAATGCACCTCCCGTCACTCAGCGGAATCCGAGAGATAAATTTCTTTCCTGCCGCCGTGCACCACTAAACTGTCGCGTGTCGACAGGTGGAAAATCATACAGCCACCGTTGCCGCCGCTGCTGCCTACGCCTCCGCCGCGTGATGTAGTAGAAGAAGACGGCACACACACATACATCCCCCGCACACGGCCACGAAGGCTAGCTACTACGACGAGATGTGGCATGTGTGTTCAATTTCTGACGAAATTGAAAGCAAACACATACACATGCAGATACGCGCAGAAATCACTATGTATACTGTCCCAAAGGGCACTAACGGATAAACTCCAGAGAGAAAGAAAGAGAGGGAGAGGATGGGATGAGAAATTGTGCTGCGGCTAGTTGTTGTTGTTGATGTTGATGTTGTTCTCGCACACATGACAAATCTGTAAAATTGACTAAATTGTCGAGGAAGAGCGTGAGCTATGTGCGCGCTCAAGGCGCTTTTTTCATTTTAATTTTTTTTTCTCATTTGTAATATTGGAGAAAAGGGGGATGAAAGAGAGACATGGCGCACGCTTCGTTTTTTGTTCTCTGCGTTTCGTTCGGATTTTGTATAGAGTACAAATCGACGTGTCGCTCTATTTTGTCCATGATACAAAGCCATTTTGTACGCATAGGTACATAAGACACACATGCTTGCGTGCGCTTAATTTTTCGCCCTCTTTGTTATTATTATTATTTTTTTTTATTTATTTTTTTTATTGATGAGATTTAGGTATTTGCCCCCTTTTCTTCGAGCGAATGTCTTTTACACGTCGAAAGACAACGAATGATAACGTCCAAGATTTCGCAGGCGATGGATGTTTATTCACAGTAAAATTAAGAGAAGCCAGATAATTAAAGTGAATTTATTGTACATAAATGAAAGGAAAAAAAGACACGCTATGTATACTCGAAAGAGCGATTGGTTTTATCGATAAAGCAATTGGTGTTGACTGATTATTTTTTAAAATGAAAGAAAATAAACAAAAAAGTATAATGCGCACGCAACTGCGGTGCAGATATAATGATTTTCTTAAATTTATCATATGCATTCGATCAGTGGTTTCTTGTGACTCATTGTCGGTCGAAGAGCTGTTGAACTATTATATTCGATATAATTATTGTGCACAACGTGACTGGTTCGCTCTTGATGACAAAAGAAAATGACGTTTCAATCGAGCACCCACACGTCTGCTTAGGTACATTTTAGCTGTGTATTCGTGATTGGATAACTAAAAAGAAAAAAAGGAAAAAAATATCAGAAAACAAGAAAGACAATAGATGTTAAGGAGATTTTTTCTGGTGCCGCCAGCGCTGGTCGCAGGTGGGCGCTTTTAGTTTTTCGCTCGACCGTTAAGTACAGAGAATAAAAAAAAAAGCATAACGCGCGTCGCGCGCATGCGTTAGCTTTGAAACAGAGAGGAAAGAAAATGGGAGAAGGAAGAATTCGGAAGATTTACGCGCGCACGTGATTCTCGTTAGGATTTAGTTTCCTGCTGCGAACAAAAGGTGGTGCGATTTTTGTGATATTTTGTAAAACTGTTAAGTAAAACTATTCTACGCGAATTTAAATCGTCGATGATATTGTAATAGATGGATCGTTTGGGAATAGTGGATGACTAGTTTGGAAAAATAAATAAATAAATAAAATGAGACGCGAAGGGGAAATAATAACAGAGCAGCTTAGAGCGCGAAAAACAATACGAGCATTTATTTTTATGTCATGCATTTTACGGTGTTGAAGATGATAAAAAAAAAAAAAATAAAAAGAAAAAAAATAATAAGAGAATGGATAAGAGAGAGAAGAGATGATATATGGAGAAATTTATTATCGAACGAATTAAAGATACTATATGTTTACATAAATTTTGTCATACAAATGAAAGAATTATATATATTATATATTGAGGTATATATTACATATTATATTGAATATATGTATATTGCGTAATTATTGTAACATTAGCTTGTAAAACGAAGAAACAGGCAATGTAAGAATCTCAAGTGTCTGATAATGTACCTACGTGTTGCCCGTGTGAAAATTTTACTTTGACAATGAAGCGGGAGGCAAAAATAAAAAAAAAACTATTAATAACTACTATGAGGACATAAAAAAAGTCGCATCGATATTACATTTTGAAACAAACAAGTGCAAATGCGAGAGCGCAGCCTATGCGTGTATACATTGTATGTACGTGTCATGTTACATAGCTCTAAGCGCAACCGAATGACTCGCGGGCACGTTTATTTATAAAGTGCATATGTAATACCTTATACTTAGACAGATAATTATAAAAGGATAACAAAGGAAACACTAATCGAACACACTTTGGTTTTAAGAACAAATGAGCTATGTTATATATACATTATATATTACATTGTCCGATTGAATTCCGGTCGTTCGTTGACTTGTTAACAATGAAAAAAAAAGATATCAAGACAAAAATAGAGGATCATACATGCGTGCAATGAGGACCGAGTAAATTCATCCTTGGCCTTTGGAGAGAGGAGATAACAATGCAGGGCCTACAAACTTGAACATTTCACTCTTCGAAAGGCAAACATTTTTATTCGTTTCTGTTTCTTCAAAGCTTTAAAATGAGAAATGAAAAAATCATGAACTTGTGACATTCCGGTATCATTCGTAGTAAATTGATACAAATTAGCTTTTAAAGCATGTGTGAGTGTGCAAAGCGATGTGTCGTGTGATAATGAGTACAAGTACATTTTGAGTGTGTGCGGATGAGTGCAGCAAAATATATATATTAAATATATTGAATAGGCAACGCAGACCCGTAATTAATAATGTTATTGATCGTGCACGAGACGTTAAATACGTTGACAATGTCTATGTTAAACATGCCGTTAATTGTAATAGTCATACATTTTTTATGTATATAAATGTACCTCCTAAATTAATTTTAAAAATAAAAATATAGTGATTGTGTTATAAAGAAAGTCTTTTTATTTCGGACTCCTTTAATCATTTTAATAATAACAGTTTTTTGAATTTTTGTTTATCGTAATTAGTTGTTATTACTATTAATAATAATTAGAATTTTCTACTTCAATAAAAATAATAAAGTTTGCATTCTTTGCCTGTCTTATTTGATTCCTACGTTTATAATAAAAGTAATAAGATAATAATTCAATAAATTCATATAAGAAATTTTTAGTTTTATTACTTAAAATGTTTTTGAAATTACTATACAATTTACCCATCAGGATAATAAAGATGGTACATTGAAACAGTTGAAAAAATTCATTCTAACGTTATTTTAACAATCTTTGTTTTTAACATTTAATTTTGATTCAATAATTGAAATGTAATTCGTTTTTCGGGGAAAATGGTATTTTAATTATTAAAATTTATACAGCGGCCATTTTTCAGCGATCCTTTAATTTTCATTCAAATTTTATCATTGGTTTCGCAAAATAAATATTTTTACAAATAATTTTTCATTAATTATATAAAAATATTTAATTTATTAAACCAAAAAAGCCGTAATTCACTTATTCTCAAAATAACGGTATACATCACACACGTATATAGATATATTATTAGAGTCAGTCGTAAAGCAACGATAGCAGCGCCGTACACCTCCTCGGCGTTTCTGCTCGCCTGTTATAATGTACCACTCAATATCTCTCACGTATCGTTTCGCAGTTACGACGGTTATCCTTCCCCCATGTGCGAATTTCACGGTTTTCCAATAATTGTGAGTGGAAAGTTGACAAATCTAGGTTTCTAACTGATCATTAATCATCGAAGCAGTGTCTTACTATACCGGGGTTTGGAAATTTGTTGTATAAATGAGGGAAAAAACGGTTTTTGCGGCTCGGTGAGGTGCTAACCTATAAAGTGGTGAACGCGGGTGCATAATTTCAAGGTAAGCCAAATGTTAAACTATGATCCAAGGCCTATTTCATTCCTCAAAATAAATGATATACATGCAATATTTTTGAAAAATATTTTCCCATGTAATCACAACTTTTTGACACTATTGTATTTTGTAACGTGACTTTTGTGAACTAACAAATATTAAATTATAACTATTTAGTCATAGAAAAAAAATTTGACCTACGGAAAACGACGATACATATAAAAACTCTTTATCATCCTTTACGCTATTTAAACCAAAATTATTGTAAACATTTAAACATTTTGTAGAATATCGAAAAATTACACCGGTGAACTTTTTCGAAGTTGCAAAAAAGAGCTTCTTTCACATCCTGTTCTCCTTATGCATTTTACCATTTTGACTCATTTTTGCGCGTAACAGGTGCTTTTTAACTCAAAAACTTGATTTTTTAAGTCAAATACGCAAATCTTCACATTTGAACAGTAACAAACATACTTACACATTCGAAACGTGATTATTATTATCATTATAATTCTTTAATGAAAATTGTTCGTTATCTGCTAAATTTGCAAATTAGTCGCATCTTTTTTCGTATACCAATGATCCTCCCACTACTATGCATTTCTAACTATACTATGTATGTATGCATATGCAACTTTACTTGTAAAATTCACCATTACACACCATTTGTTAAAATTCCAACTCCTATAGCAACATTTACAGCTGTAATGTGTAATACACTTACAACAATTTCTGCTCTCCTTATCCGTCTTACCACTTGCCGGGATACTTGCGTTTCCTCCACTACTGTCTTCCAGTACTTATAAGTAAGCATATACTTACTGAAAAAAATTGCCATTATAATTGTAAGAAGATATATACCATTTTGTTTAATTATTGACGTTTGAACATTTTCCTTTTTAAACAACGACATATGGCTGAAAAGCACTCGTGCGTCAAAGTCGATTCGCGCCTAACCCGTGCATATACGAAGTTCTACTTGTTCGTTTATCGGTTTCTATCAAGTTCTATTGGGCCCGCTGCACCGAAGCACAGACCAGTCGCTTTCTATCGGATCCAATGCGGATTTTTCGTATTCGGGAAGTCCTGGAACGTCTGAATTGAAACATCACCTTGTTAGGTTTCACCAGGAGAACATGACGGGTGAAGAACGTCTTACCTCCTATCTCTGTGGATATAATGAGTATAGTATCATTCGTGTGCTTTTTAATCAGTTATACCTACGTTGTATACATAACAATAAATAGATGTAAGACGTCCGACGAAACTTGACAGCTTCATTTCCACGAATGTTTGTTCAAATTTTTGTCTTTACAAAAAATTATGTTTGAATACGATTGGTGCAGTTGAGGCACGCATAAACATAATGAACAGCAATAATTTAGTTGTAACGATATCAATAATACCAATATTATAAATAATAAAGAACTCTTAAAATGATATATTATTTTATCAAATTAATTACTTTTCATAGACAATGGTAAAGAAGTTATAGTATAGCACTACTAATTCTGTACAGTATCTCATTATTTTCGTAATAAGTTTTCGTAATCAGAATATTTTTAAAATAATTACTCTATTTAAAATTATACTTATGTTATATAACAAAAAAGTAATTAAAAATAGATGACGAATCGACAGTACACTGATCGCTAACCGAATGAAACGCATCATTCAGTCAACATTCACCCGCGAAACACGTAGTATCTCACCTGTATCCCAATCAAAAACAACGCTGCATAACAAATTCTCTTCACTTATATACTTACATTATAACTCTCCCGCGTCCGTGTAAAAGTTCAAACGCCCGCCGTGGACCCGCCCCTCAACCTGCACCAATCCCGGCGCCTTTCTCCTTCACCGCAGCACACCTCCTCGGCCCTAATGCGCGCCTGTCGCGGCATAACCGTTTCGGGATTTTCGTTCCACCATTTCGTTATCGTTCCCTCATGTTGTTCTTCAGTGTGCGCGCGCGTCCGCGCTTCCATTTCTTTCCTTCCCCCCTTTGCGCGTTGTACACGCCCTTTCATCGAAATACGCGTATAGGTGTATATATATACGTGCGCTTATTATTGGATGATGCGAGAAACGCTTGAAAAAAAGAAGATGGCCGATCGAGACTGGTATATAATGTTATATATAATACGCGAAGCGCGTTGCTGGTGGTTCATGTGCGCCTGGTAGGTACATCGACGCAATGGCTCACTCGCGACGTCTTTCAGACGTCTCTCACAGGACGTCTTTTGGACGTCTTTTTCGAGATCACTTTCATACCGCTTGCCGTAGGATATTGAAGCTGGCTGTTGTCGGGTTGGGGGCGGGATGTAATTTACCAGGGGTTGCTTGATGTAAGATACGTTTGGTAGAGTATATATTTTTTCTGCTTTTGTTGAATAATAAAGAATGGAAAATTCTTTTGGAGGTAGGTTAGGTATATAAGTAGGGAAGTTTTGTCCGACTCGGGTCCGCCTCGATTTAGCTACCTCGATTGGACGAAAATCGAGGTGGAATCGAGGTAAATAAGTAAATCAAGGGTTCGAACTGATGGAGATCGATATTTTTAATAATTGCAAAAACTGAGGTGTGCATTTGATTGGTTAAAGAAAAGTGTATAAATTGTTACTTTTGAATAATCATCAATATAGTTCCGGAGCCATGCGCAATTAGATTCCTATGAATAAACATTTTCTTTTTATGAGCTTTCACTAAATAATTAAGTTAACATATAAGTAAAGAATATTATCATTTAGTTTATTTCGTATGTTTTATTTTACATCGTTTTTTTTAGTTGCTTACTTTGTCACTTTCTATTTTCCTTGAAGGATTTCAACATAATTGTTCTATAATAAGGAATATTTCAAATATAATATAGGCAAATATTTAATAATCGCGAATGATTAAAAATAGAGCATAAAAGAAAAAATACATTGATTTTCACATGTTCATCATCGTCAACATTCGCAATTTCCAAAGTAATGAAAAAAAAGTAAAGAATTTTGCCGCCTGGCGCTCTTATGTACTCTTCGTAAAGATGTCTAAAAGACGTCTATTAGACGTCTGAAAGAAGATGAGAATGAGACATTGAGTCGCTAATATTATTAGGAGAACAGAAACCATGAAGAATTTTATTTTGGATATAGAGTTCGATCATGCGTAGAAATGGCGGCACGAAATACTTCATACGGTTTGGCTTTTATAATCTCAATGAAACGAATGGGTTTAATCAATTTATTTAAATCTTAAGTTTCAAGTTATATAGAAAATAAGTTTATAAAAGAAAATTATTATTAAATTTTTTACAAAATATTTAAAGGTGATACGATTATATACATTACTTATTTATAAATCTTGGTTAAATTTTTAATTCGTTATTTAGATAATATTTTGCAACTAAAAAATATATTAACTATATAAATTATTAAAACCATTTTCATAGTGTTTCGATCATTTAATTTTTGATACGTTGAAAAGTAAAGTACTTTACTTGTATTATACAGTTTTCACGTTCAATCGGTTTCTATCGGATTCAATCCGGAATTCACGCATTGAATAAAACATCTGAAACGAGAACGAGACATGGAGCCGCTTTAAATACCAGGAGAACATGAATTCAAAGAAACGTTTTGACTCTGTACATGTGATTTTTTGAAAATGTTTCTGATTATTTATATGCAATTTAGATTGAGTGTCGCTGTTTTTTTTTTCTTTTTTTAATAACAATTTTATCGCTTAAGGAAACATGTATAAACGTGTACATTTTATCCGTTTTTAATCAATTAATTAAAAAAAGTTTATTACAAGCAATTAAAAGTAAATGGATATAAAGAAATATGCAAAATATTGAAAATAATAAAAAAATTTTCCTTGATTTGACGAAAAATAATGTTTAGATATTAGCATTCATTAGATATGAATGATAATTAGAATAGAAGGTAAGAATACTCATTGCCTAAAAAGTCTATATATGGAAATTGTAAATGTTAATTATTTGAATGTTTTTCACTGCCTATCTTTTAATTTTTATAGATAATCAGTGAGATAAACAACAATAAAATACTTCTTTTACGTCCGCAGGTAGAATGTTGCGCATATAATATACGTATACGTCGACACGACATATTCCCCACGTCTACAGGACCGGATTGACGCATCACAGTTTCAGGAGAACATGGTATCAAAAGAACTTTTTATTTTCTGAACGAATTGTATTTTAGAAAGACTATTTCTTTAATCGAAATCATTTCTTTTTTTCGCGCTTTTTTAAAACCATTTGACCGTTTTATGTAAATTAAATGTTCACAAACAAAATCATTTTATTACTTATAATTAATACTATCAATTTATTAAAATATTTTCTATGAGTTCTTTACAATGTTCACATTTCATCTTACGATGTTTATCTAATTTCACTTAGGAAATACTTTAAGCGTACATAAAATTTTCATAATATAAATAGTTAAATAAAATTAAACTTTAGTTAGTTATAGTTTAATTTATAACATGATTTTTTATTTCAAGAGGAAATATTTTCAAAATATAATCAGCCAAGAAAACGCATGTTATATATCAATTGTTAACAAAAGTTTGTATGTAATTGGCATAATCAAAAACTTTGATGAACAAGAAAAAGAAATGTAAACACTCTTTGAGTGTCATGATCTCTTGATATCTCTAGCAACGTAATATTTCATTTCGTTTGGGCTCGTTCTCAATGCAAGGCGAAGGTTATGTCTAACAGTCTACAAGACGACGCCATTCGTATTTATCGCATTGACTAACTTCAAGTTTATCATAACGCAAAGTAATTACGTAATTTACAGTTTATCGAGGTAATAATTATTTAATACCAAAAATTACCATTATTGCATGATTTTAAAAAAAAACTTATTTTTATATAATATATTATAAAAATTTATTTTTTTGAATTTCCGCAAAAATAACGTTTTGAAAATTTTTTATGAGTAATCGTAGTGACTACTTAAAATGTTGATACTGTATATAGGACTCTATATATATTAGAACATAAAAAGACGCTATCAATATATTGGCAGGCGGTTTCTTCAAACTTAATCTCGAGCTTAATCTACTAATTTCTGATCTTCATTTTTAATGATCAAAACTTATTATAAAAGTAGTCAGAAAAAGTATAAATTTAAGCTTTGTTCCGTTAAAATATTGATTTCTCATGAAATCTTTCACTAAAGTTTTAGACAAATCGGAAGGCCGGAGACTCTCCTTGTGAGTCTATAGCTGGTACTTTTTTGACAGTTTGTTAAATATACAATTCATACATATTAATTCTTAACAATATGATTATTTTTCTTCAAAAGCTATGAGTTGAAAGTTGAACGTCGGAAAGGCATAAAAATGCACAAATCGCAGGAATCGGCAGCGCTCCCCGACTTTGATCCCGACTTGTAACTTTTGAAGGAATCAACATTTTTAAATTTTCAAAAAAAGGGGAAGAAAGCTCCTCCTTTCTAGTTTCAATTTCTTTTTTGAAACTTTGAGTGAAACGTGTCTGGGCTAAATGGTTTAAAAAAAGGTGAGACAAAGACGTTTTTAATTGTACACGATTTTTCCCGTATACTTACAAACTTTTTCAAAGAATTAAAAAATAAATTTTTAAAATAATTCATGGTGCAATATGTACCATATGCCGCGTTTAATCTGTTAAGTACAACACTGCATCTATGAATACTAATATAAATAATATATTTATTACCATAGTAACTAGACCAAATAGCGTTCATGTCTTAGCTATCGTTTTGGTATTTAAAGGCAAATGTGTATATACTCTCTCTAATACAGCTACCTTGCTACGGGTATACTTATATTACAATATATTTATCTTTAACAATTCTTTTGAAATAAGTTTTGCCGAGCTTCAACGAAACATGTTGTTTTTCATCAATTTTTAAATATCCCCTTTTTCAATCTCGGTACACGAATAATTTCGCTAAACTTTCACATCGTCGCAGGCTTCAGTCAAACTTTTGCAGAACGAAATATCTTTGCTGCAGTCGATCCCCAATTGCAAATTTCTATGAAGTAGTATGATGAAAATGAATATACGAAACTTCATAATATCGTCTAAGTTGGCGACCTCTACAACAACTTTATGCTCTGAATTTCTATACAAATCCTTCAAAACCGAGCTCGCTTTCTCGTACCCACAACAGGCCATCTGCAAACTCAAAAGTCCGCTCATTTCCCGGTCCGCACGTGCTAAGAAAATTTCTGACCTGACGCTTAAGCGCGTGGAGGGGAGGCCCACTAGGGACTTTCCCATTTCCGAATATATATATGTATACATGTATATAGTGGTCTACGACGGCGAAGCGTCGCGTCTCGCAGTTAGTATAACATAGTACAGTGCACCGTGTGCAGGACACGCTCGAAACGATCCGTTGGGGCAAAAACGTGTTAGTTCGTAGCGGTTTTGATTCCGAAAAAGCGTAAGTTTCAATGTTGTTTTACTCTTCTAGTGATATAAGTTTATATAGTTATTGCAGAGTGTGTAGAGTAAGAAAAAACGGAGTGGTGTGATGTAGGGGTAATGCGGCACAGTGATATACGGGTGATGACATTTTCTTTTATTTCTTGTGAAACTCGCGCAGTTGTGAAGCGAATATTTGTTGCCTTGATTCTCGTCAAAAATAAATTTGAGAAATATTGGTCATCAACATTATGCGTTTATAGCAAAGTTATAAATTTAGTTAGCAAAGTCAAAATTTTGCTAATTCGTAGTGTTAAATACAATATTCTGCCTAACGAACGCTTCTCTTGCAGCCATCATTTCATCTCTCTCCCTCTCTCGTTTTCTCTCTCTCGAAATTTCTCCTACAACAACAGCATGGCTCTCCCAACAACCTATATAAAACCAACCCAACCCGAGCCTGAAGTCAAGCCCGAACAAAATCCTACCCCCTCTCTTGCTCACATAATAAGAGAGCGGTGCTGCGCCCTTAGGGCCCATGCTGTTATAGTGTTGCTTCTATTTGTCCACCACAGTTGTTGTTTATCATTAAATTCGCCAGCGGTATGCTATCACTGAGGACAAAATATAGTATATTTTCAGATAAAATTGTACTATAAAATACATATAGTGACCTTTGGCTACAACTTAGTTTATAATGAATATAGCTATTATAATATATTGGGTACTATATTATATTATAGTAAAATTCGAAATGTCAAAGGATTTCGAAAGGAAATATTATATTATATACTAAATAAATATATTCAAAATTAAAGTTTACTAAAAATATAGTTAAATGTACAATAATTAAAGTTATTCCTATAATTTATAGTTGTTTGAATTATATGAATATATTTTATTATTAACATATGATAGTTCAGTTGTTGCGGTTAATATTGAATCGATCTTAGTATCTTTGTTATTATGTGACAAACATAATATATGTGCCTGCAGAAAATATATGATGAGATATTCAAAATTAAAGGTTCTTCTTATATTTTCCGTACAAGCGCACGACGGTACATCGACTTCCAAAAAAGCCAATAAATAAATTTTATCATTTGTCCGTTCCACAGAGATCCCATCATCCACGAAAATGACATCGCCAGACTTCACCCCATTGTCCTTGATCACCGACTTCATCCGTGAATCGGAGGAGCGCGACTGCAAGCTCCAGAGCGCGCTGAAGGAGCTCGGGACTTTAACCCTCGGGCCCATGGACAACATCGGCCCTGCAGGCAAGACCTCTAAATCGCTCAATCCACATGACGACAGCAGCTGCGACTGCTTTTCCAAATACACCACTCTCAGCAAACTGGCCACCTTCAACGGCTACGGGTACCGACCCGAAGCTATAAGCTGGCTGGCCAGCGTCGACTTTCAGCGCGAGAAGCACAACTGGACGGAAGCGTTCACTCTCAAGATAGCACGGTCCCTCCTAACCGAGGACGCCGCTGCTTGGGCCGACATCGTAAAGGACAAACTGATCAACTGGTGTCGATTTAAAATTGAATTCGGTACCGAGTACTGCGGCAAAACTAAATTCCCGGATAATAAGTCGGTCGTTAGTGTCGAGTGCATGGCCAAAAGCATGACACGGTGGCAGGAGTCGTCGACCGAGAGCAACGAGGCTAGCATCAATAGGGTGGGGGTGACGATGGACGCGTTCAGCGATCGTTATTACAAAGTGCGGTGCGATAGGGAAGAGAGGAGATTGCAAAGGAACGAGAAGAGTAGACTGAAGCGTGAGAGACGGTTAGCATGGGCGGCACAAAATACCAAGTAATATGGCGACGATCGATGAAAAGGAAGAGAAAACGGTTAATTAATTGCCGAAACTAAGTATGAAAATATTGAAAAGAAAAAAAAAAAAATATGTATATTACAGCCAAAAGCTATACTTAGCTATATAATCGTTAATTTTTCTAATTTAGACTACTTATTATAGGAAAAGTTCCATTAATCGCCATTGTGATAATTACGCGCGAGCTCTGGCGCATAATTAGATAATATTCTGGATTTACTAAAGAAACTCGGTTACTTTGTATACAATAAACTTACTGATCAATATGGCGAATAAAATATACACGTTTCGAATCGAATTGTGAGCGCGCACACATGCATGTAGAGCGGGTGTCGAGAGAAACGACAGCGCGCGCACATGTAGAAACGACCTCCTACGGCAACGTGCTATCCTGGTCGTTTATTCTACCTAAGGTATAATTCTTGTCTCGTTTCTGACGTTTTTCGAGCATTCTTACGAGAAAGTACGCATTGAAACCAATTCAGACGCGTCGAGTTTTTGCTTTTTTTTACCTATAAAATACCCTATATTATTATTTCTTTTTATGTAGTGCGAGTGTATATAACTCGCGCGTATATATATGTATTGTATTTTATCGATTTCACTGAATATTATTCGACGTTTGATTATAATATTTCATTTTGTTCCTTTTATATAGAAGTATAAGACACAACTGAATTTTTTTTGTTCTTTTTGCAATGTATACCGTGAATTGTCATTGATTTGTAATAATTATGAATTTACGATTTTTTGCGTTAACGATGTAATTGCGCAATTCTTACAAAATATATGAGTTGATAATTTTTTTATTTGTAAAAGTATGTGTAAATTACATACTTACGTAAGTATTATACGAGATTATTCGACGAGTTCTTTTTGAAAATGTACCGATACCGACATTTGATATATCTCTCGAATATTCCAGTAAAAATATCGATTACTTACGAAATTTTATTCTATTTTCACTTGCAGTTTAATTTTCATATAATAATGGTTACTTAATGATAAGGTAATAGTTGTATTTACCTCGTATGTATTTACGCAAGATGCTGTAAACACTATGAAAAATAAAGCTCATTTATCACATTACATTATTACGTTCTTTGTTTTATTCCCCACGGATTCCTGAAACCTTTCTCCCCAATAAAATAATTACACGCATTATCGTAAAATCACAAGAATAATCACCGAATATATAAAGATACCTATATGATGACCATGTATGTACAAGTGTAAGAAGAGTCCGCAAGGGGGTTCGAAGAAAGAAAAGACTAAAATTCCTCGACCGCCATGCACTCCTAATAATTCATCCCACCAAAGTTTCATTCTTGTCTCGTTTCAGACGTCTCTCGGACATCTTCTCTTTCTCTCGTAAATTTCGCGCGGCATTGAAAGCTGCTCGCGCGATTGATAGACATATTCAAAACGGTCGCGCGGACGCGACCAGCGTTCTTTTTGTTTTCTGGGCTCCTAGTCGTAACGCCGATTCGATGTCTCATTCCTTACTCGTTGCGGACGTTTTTCAGACGTCCAATGCGTAAAATACGCATTGAAACCGATTGAAAACGATAGGAGTGGATTCGAAGCGATTAGATGCGATTGAAGTCGATTGAAAGCGAATGCCGTGCTAGAAGCAGATAGAAATGAATTGAATGTTTATTGTAGAGATTTTTTATGCATAGTATGATAAAATATTAACTATATATATATTAATTATGTAGAGTAATTTTGCAGAATTGCATTGCCTTATGTACTTTTACACAGACGCAGAGCTAAACATATCATATACTCTTTTTAAACAAGTGCGTTAAATTATTTTTGTAAAGAAAATTTGCATTGCAGTGGATTTTTTTTTGTATTTATGAAAATATTGATTTACCATTGGGTTTATTTGTTATCCAAATTATGGATTTGAACTAAAATTGAAGTTCACACATTACTTCCAGACACTTTAGTAAAATATTTTTAAAAGGTATACTTATATGCTGTGTAGACAATCAAAATCATTTTCTTGTAATTTTACAGATAAATAGTAAAAAATTTAGTTTATTTCTTATTTCGTTATATTTAACATGCGGTGAAACTGCAAGTATACTTTTTTATTCATTATAATATGACATTAGATGCATTGTATGAAATAAAAAAAAATAGTAATAAAAGTTGTATCTTACTTACAGTATACTTGTATTTCAAAATATAAGAAATACATAAGTAACGCACATACGTTTATTTACATTGGCATATATGAGGAATTCTCAAATATTTCGGCAGTTTGATAGTTCGGTCAATCGGTCAATTTGGCGCAAAGTTGCGTGCATTTGAAAATCGCGGAAAATTATAAAAAATGAGTGATTTTTTTCGAGTCCACGTAATTTTTAAAATTTTGATCATTTTTCGCGATTTTCAAATGCACGTAACTTTGCGCCAAATCGACCGATTTTTTCGATTCACATCTCAAATTAAAGCTCTTTTCTTCTACTTTAATCGCTTTTTTGTGGAATATTTGTTGGCTACTTCAATAGCTTGCTATTGGTTGATCATCAGTGACTACTTTTTGTCCATATTTCAGTTTTTTTTTAAACCATGTCACAAGACCATTTTTGACTGTTGGAAAGCTTTCGAGTATATGTTATAAGCTACAGAACAACAAAAACTTTGTTTCAGATTTGTGCCTTCAAATTTTTTTTTCATTTTTTTCGAACCATCAAACTGCCGAAAATTTTGAGAATTCCTCATATATTGCCGTATGCCACTGAATAGTATTTATACTATCATATTTATTTTGATGGATGTCTGAATCTTGACAAATTAGCAAGTTCTCCATTATATTTAATTTGGAAATACGGTTATACATAACGTTTCTTGCCTCTTCGTGAAAAATATTCTACAAGTCTTACTTATTTATTGACCAGCCATAGATTTTTTGCATTAATGTTAATTTTTGCATTAATCATCGTTTTTTTATTTTTAATTTAGCTTTTATAGTCACATGCGCTTAAATAGTTCCATTCGCGCAAGATGTGATCGAAGTATCTATTGAAATAATTGTTATTTACAGATTTTTTGATTTTCATATTTTAATAAATTCATTAACAAATATTTCACAGTGCTGATCGTTATGCCTATAAATTATATACTTAGTAATATAAAGCAAATAAAACGTAAAATCACTATAATATACTTTGACTAAAAACCAACAAATCATCTATCGAATCACGGCTCCAACATTATCACGCGACATTTCCTTATTACAAACCGAACCACCATTACAGCAGACACAGAAAAGTACTAGCTGCGTATAAATTGACCCTCAGTATACGACATACACTAAGTACATAAACGCTCATCAATGCAACACGACGAACCGAGCTCCATGCACATACATATAGCTAGCTTCCATATACATACACACAGCGCATAATACAACTCGCGACTCCGCGACAACTCTGCTCTCCTGCTACGACGGCCGAGCAAACGTTTCATTTTCGTTTCGTTTCGGACGTTTTTCGAACGTTCGCGCGCACTGAGATGTTCACGACCTCCTGGCCGCTTGTGCTAGCCGCGGCCGAATTTCACTCGTGGTGAATTTATGCGTGGTTGGAGAACGCCCGCCGCCCCCAAGTTATTACATATACGCGTAAGTATATATACGCATATGTGCATACCTTTGGTCTATTATCCTTTATTTTTTTCAGTCTCCTCTCTTGTGCACAGGTTACTTTTTTCGTTCTGGTTGAGGGGAGCTGGTAGATGGGTGAGATGACTGGGAGAAAATGTGCTCGAGGAGCGCGCGCAGTGAGATCAGGCGTGTTTAAGTTTTTGGTACATTATGTGTGCAGCTCGAGCGTAAGATGGTTTGAAATAAATGTACCTATATGTAGCTGCGGTGGCTGTTGAAACGATATGCATGACCAGTACCGATATAATAATAAACGGAATAAACAAAGAAAAATAGGAAAAAAACTACGTTTTTTTTTCTAATTCTGAAGAAAGCGAATGAAAGAGCGGTTCCTGTAATTTTATTTGGGTATACCTAGATTTTTGATAGCGTTATTGTTTCCTATCACGACGCATAATTTTCAAAGAATTTCGTAAAAACGTTAAATTTAAAACACATTAACAATGTTAACAGTATAATAAATAATGCAATTTCTTTTTAAATCGTAAGATATTAAAAAGCTAGCTCGTTTTTCTATCATTCTTCATAGAATTTCAAAAGTTCTGTATAATATTATTCCTTTTAACAATATTTCATTTGAACTTTTCTTTCAATCTAAATGTTTCGCGTCATAGTATACATTTATCATAGTAAAATATCGATTTTTTTGTGTACGTTTTATAATAAAAGGATGAATAATATCATATTCTTAGTAAAATAATAAATCAGACTTGGAAATTTATATAAAAGATCATTTATTAACGAGAAAACTTGATCCAGAATAGGATATTCTCACAAAAATAGTAGAAAATTAAAAACAATTCAATTGGCTAATCATTCACACAATTCAGCTAGCATCCGTCAGTTGA
>UXGD01001237.1:0-37553 GCA_900474315.1 Torymus auratus | reverse complement strand
GAATGAATGAAGAAACCGCGTGAGTAAGAGGATTGGCGAGGGTTATTGAAATATTTGCAAGCCGAGAGGTTCGGTTGGGTCGTGGAAAATTTTAGATTTTAAGACTGATTTGTGTAATTAGTGTGCGGTTTTGATGTTAATGGGGTTATGTAAGTGTGATAATTCAAATTTTGCGATAACGAGAGAATAACGTACGAATTTAGCAGTCCGATCGGGTTGCACAATTGGAAAACGAACCGTTTAACTTCCTCGTTACCAATATTTTTCCCCTACACATACCACTAACCACCACCAAACAGCCCCTATTTTTCTTTTCTCACACTATATAAACCATATATACACTCATAGGGTGGACAGCTCGGCTACTGCACCAGGAAGTGATCGTTAGCGCCAGTTCTCTCTCTCTTGCATGTGTGTGTATATACACTCGACACTAGGGCTCTCTCTCTCTCTCGCATTTCTATGTCGCACCGTTATAACGATCTCCTCTCCTCTCGCGTCTCTCTCTCCTCTCGTTTCCTTCTATTTTCGTTCTAGTCGCTCGTTTCTCGCGCCTCGCAGCGTCGTACATACGCGCGAGCGCTTCTTATTTATATACGCGTTTCGAGGATATGGATAATGGAGGCGATTTTTTGTCTCCTCTCGGCTCTGATGCAGAAGAGAGCTTGGTTATACTCTTTGCCGTATTATATATATAATTCATGCACACGCATGTGGTTTAGCATTAATGATGATATGCGATTATTCAATTATATATGCGCTTTGAATTATTTATACTCTGTGTGTTATTAATATTGTTTATTCGTGGAAAATCCTTCGTATACAACTGATTACACAGTATATTCCGAAATTTATTATTTTGCGCAGTATAGAATGACGATAATAGCGTATATTTGTATTTCTAATATTAGAATAATCCTACGATACTTATTCTACATTTACCAATAATAATATTCCGCAGCTTAAATTATAACCCGATTTAAACTGCACACGCGAAATTCCAATCGAATTTAACGACTTACAATTAACCTACCAAACTCACCCAATTACCCATTACTCTCTACCTCCGCCCACCAACGAAACCAAAAAAAAGAAAAACATTCCACACGCTCTCAATCCTCCCAACCGGCCACTTCAATCAATCCCCGTATATACAGGCCCCCTCGACTTCTCCCATCCTCGTTTCATCCTCACTCGTTTCGGCTCGCGAGTACAAACACACGCACACAGTCCCTCTAGCGCAATTCGAATCGTCGGCAGCAGCCGGATGATATAACTGCGCGGTCACCGTCGCACTCCAATTATCCCACGTTCCTTTCTTTGCCGTGGTGACCGTTACTTATACACACAGACACACAGACACACGTGAGTTTACTCCCGCAGCGGATCGTCGATACGGACACCCGGTAATTGGATTGTTTGCATTTGAAGTTCGCGCGAGGAGCTGATTTACACGGCCTTTCTTATTATGCGCCCGGCTTGGAATGCCGGTCCCTTCGTGCGGGTTCTCAAGGACAAGGAGGCTTTCTTTATTTGCGCTGCGAGGAGAGTGCGGGAAAGAGACGGACGAGTTAATTGAGAGAGAGAGGATGGGGATCCGTATAAGGGTCAGTGTGTAATGAATTTTTTGGAGGATAATTGACGGATGGCGGTGGTGAGGTTGAGATACTGGATTGTTATAAATTTGGTTGTGGTTTATGAAGTTTGAAGTACGTTAGTGAATTATGTTTGATTGTTAGACCGGTACTGAATTTTTATTCACAAGTGTATAAAAAATCTATATGAATTTTTGAACGCCAGCTTTTATTTATTTCACTATATCAATCATTTTTTTCTACGTATATAATACATCTCTATACCAAGACGACATTAATCCTCTAAATTAATCCTACAAAAGTATAATCTCCAAAAAAAAAAAATAAAAACTACCTACATTTCGCATTGCTTTGAGTGCCCCATTAATCTCGCCTCTCATTAAAATTTGCATAGCGAGTCTAACATAATATCCACACAAAAACTGGTACCCAAAAAGTCAACCTCAAAACTCTCTCGACAACATAGCGCTGCAGACACAAAACGTTTTAATTCTTCTCTCTTCCCAACACGTCGAGTCAGCTTTATTTTCGCGTCCCAATTGGCTATCGGCCGAACACGTGTTTTTCTCATTCGGCAAGGTGTCGCACGCGCGGGATGAAAATTCTTATACCCTCGATATACAATGTCGGATTAATCGCCGTCGATATATAAACACAATCGTGCACTGACTCACGGCTAATTGATATACATACATACATAAACGGCTCCCGCGGTTCTCGCTGGATTTTTAATTAATAAGCCATGCATATAGTACACGGAGGAACTGTTATACCGCGAGTGTCCCGCGATACCGAGCGCGCGAAGGAGAAAAGAATATCGGGCGTGGACCGTACGCACGGTGGGGTATATATAATAAATATCGCGCTGCCCGATAAGAATAAAGGACGGGATATTAATTTGCCCCCGCGCGCACAGACCGAGCGACACGTGTAATTGAACGTGTAAATACTCAGCTCGATCTATTTATTACGCAATTAAAAAGTGTACGTATAACACAGGTGTCCCCCCCTCCCTTATACACATAACGGACATTGTCTTTCACCCAGCGATTACTGTATACCTATACCAAGGACCAACAACAGGCGGCGCAGAGACAAAGTCACTACTATACTCCCGTATGTGTATAATTGAATCGCAGAAACTCCCGACAGACCGACTTTTCGCATAAATAATCTCCCCGCGGCAATTGAAAGCCGCGCGCCGACTGCGGCAATCCTTTTTACGCTCGTCTGCGCGTATATATGTGAGAGGCCAACCGGTTGTTCCCGCGCGAGAGAGAGAGAAGCCTTGGACGGGGCTTTTGTCATTTTTGTCAGTCTCTCTATCGCCCGCGTATTGCAGCCGGATTTCGCGCGACGTGGAGAGCCTCGTGTAATTATCCGATCGCGATCCCCACACGCGCGAGAGGCTGTAAATAAGGCGCGTGACTGCAGCGTATATGTACGCACGCGCGGGTAAGGATTGAGTAATTGTCGTAGGGTAATAATTATTGGTTAATTTATGGAGTAAACGAGCGCGTGTGTCTGTTTACTCGGGAGTTGGGTGTATAGCGGAGCGAAAAATGCAAGTTTTATGAACTCTCCGCAGAAGTTTTTTTTAATGCTTTAATGGGATTTGCACGCGCGGCGGCGGCCATCCGCTTTGAAATGATTAAGTTGTACGTAAAAAAGCGCGCGGATATAAGTTGATAATTAAAATGTATATTAAGAGATTGCTGAAGATATAGTGATATTCTTAAAATAAAGTATATCATTCATAATGAATGTAATATGTCATTTTTTTCTGCAAGAGTGTATTGGACAAGGATACGATGTAAAAAGAGTACATTAATAAATTAATTGACAAATTTTATATTTATTATCCGCTGGTTGATTAATTTCGCAACAGCTTTGCTTTTCATGTCATACGATTTTTCTTACAAAAATATTATTTTTAGCAGTTTTAGAATTATGGTAGCCATAGATCACATTAAAAATATGCGCATTTATATAAATATCAAGCGTTAATTACCACGTGACTCAACTTTCTACAAATGTCGTAATGTCAACTCCACGGCGACGTCTTTGACGTCACTACACGACAATAATTTGACTTTAATGTAAGATACGTGACGAGCATATATTTTTATCCAACCCTGAATAAAATACATCGCTCGCGTACATATATATATTTTCGAAAACCTCGGCCCTGATATATAGACACCAAGAGCATTCGCACCACCAGGAACTCTCGTTTTTCTTTGACATTTATTACTACGCGCATGTAACAATATTATTCAACTCGACTTACCGATCAATCTCTCGCGGTCTGCTGATACGCTCCTCTCACGCGGAAACGTAATATATATACGGGCTATTCTCGACGCGCCTTTGTTCCGGTACGCGCGACGCTTTTAGGCGAAACTATTTTAATTGACACGCGAATAATCGGGAATTCGCGTTTGCCTCCTTTTGCCATGTTTAAGAGCACAGGGAGAGAATTCGTGGCTATATACGCGATGGGAATTCCCGTGGGCTATTTGGAGAGCCCGGGATCGTACTGTTTTCTTTGAGGTGAGGGGTTGCCGAGGTATTTTTGGAGGGATGTTTTGAGGTACGTTAGAAGGTTGTTTGTTTACGAATAGAAGGTTTATTTATCGTAGAAGTAAATAAAAACAATCGTTAACTATAAAGACCAGGAAAACCATTGGAATTTAACATCTCGCTCTGTATAAAAGCACATATACGAGGCAGCGGCAAAACCTTATCTTCCTTGACATAAATCATGTAACACTGGCCGCATTCATTCCCCGCCACAGAAATAAAATAAAAAATATCCCCGAGGGAGACACAACTCAAAAAGCACAGGATCGCATCCGCGCGGCATTAATTATTAATACCGCAAAACATACATACGCAACTAAACTTCTGCCTGTACGCGCGCCGCGCTCTCTTTCCGCATGATAATTACCCGATCAAGCAAAAAGCGCCCGGGCGCACGAATCGCTAATTAAATATATAAGCTCGCGTCGCTCATAACGGCTACGTACACTTCTCTCTCGAAAAAAGAACGCACACAACTTCGAGAGACGCGCGCACGCGCCATTAAAGCATGCTAAGTAAGTAACCGGACAGCTGCGTACAGAGATACTTACACGGAAAAACTGCATGATTGAAAGATGCCGGATGTCGCGCATGCGCGAGTACCAGTAGCAGCGAAAAAGCGCCGCGGCAGACTGCTTGGCTGCGGCGGTGGAAAAAAGCAGCGATTTATTATACGGGAGGACGGGATTCCGTATAACTCGTAACCGGAGAGGAGAGAATAAAGAAGTAGAGGAAGAAGAACAAAAAAAGGGGATATATGTATGAAGGAGAGAATTTGGATCGTCGGGGTGGTCGAACACAGCGCTGAAATATATATAAAAGCGTCTAGCCGATAAGCCGTATAACTGCGGCGTTAAAGTACTGTTATAAGTATATACGCGAGTTTAACGCGCTCGCGTCCTCGTATATACGTGCAGTTTATCAGCGCGATTAAATTCTTTATAATCGCCGTAAACACGCGACCGAGCCTCTCTCTCTCAAAAGTATAATCTCTATATATACCTCCAAATTCTGGTATTAATTTACGCACTTATACGTTAAAAATCGACGACCCGCATTTATATTTTATCAAAATAATACATTATACACACATGCCACCTACCGCGCAAAAATGTTGCCCCACGCGCGATCGAGACATTCCCGTTGCTAACGAGGTTCCGCGGAATATGCGGAAGAAGGAGAGAGAGAGAGAGTGAGTATACAGGCTTCTTGCGCGCTCCGCGGTACGTCATTTTTGCAATTATGCAGCGAGCGAGGTATACAGTGCGCACCTTTATTTTTCGCGGTATAGAAGAGCTAGTCGACGGGTTTTCTCGGAGGCTGATCTCCGGGTTTCCACGAGCACAGTAAGCTCTCGATTTCTATGCGATTTCTAGGAGTCGGTGTAAACGATCGAGGGGGAAATTAGCTCGCGCTTCTACTGGATCGCTACAGTGTTTTTATACTGCGCTCTTTCGTCGAAAGTTTTATTATCCGAGTGTCGTTTAGTTTTTGCCTGTACTACTTGGCGAATTGTTAAAGTGAAATGTAAATTATACAAAAAATATTATTCGTTTATAAAGAAACTGTACATTCGTCGTTCCATTACGTATACACACACGCCGTGGCACGCGTACACTGCAATTTCTCATTTTCAAACGAGAAGCAGACGCAGACGAAGAGCCTGCATACGCACTTCGAAGCGAAAGACAGACACACGCATTACGAGTGACACGAGCGCCCGGGGAGAGAAAGACAGAGAAGTCGGTTAAAAGTGCATCCGCGCTCAAAATAATGCGCGAGCGAGCTTTTTGCAGCCCGCCAGTCGAAAACGAGGGCACACCACATCGGGGGAATTAAATAAAAGATGAAGGGGGGGAGCAGCTGAAGAAGAAGCGCGAATTGATACGAGAACCGTTAAAATTTATGCGCGGTCGACGACGACGACGACAGAAGCACGCGGAATATTGATGCTGCACTCGCGTCCCTGTTTCGCGTATGTAGTACCTAATATATCGGCAGCCGATGTCCTCGCGGTTACCGGGTTTCCGTGGCGATCGTGACACGCGCTCCGTGAGGTTTTATCGCGGGCCGCTTGTTGTGTGTGTGTGTGTACATGTATGTAAGAGGGGTATATAGTTGGTTTATGGCACGACTATTTTCACGGAGCTATTTGCGCGCGGCTGGTGTGCAACGCGCTGTATGGAAGACGAACTCTCGGGGGTTTCGGATCTGTCCTGAAGGAATGAGCTGTAATGGTCATAATTGGATTAATAAGTAGAAAATAATCTTAATATTAAGATATCGATTATAATGGTAGGTTCAAAATACGATGTATTGTATACCTATGCATCGAAGGTATATCTAACTCTATTCCCAGCTCATCCGCATGCGGACCTCAAACATCCTCCCCTTTCAAAATTAATTCCCCTATACACGTACACACACGTGGGGGCTTGAAAAAGGCGCGAAGCGTGACGACCCGGTCCCAGGCCGCCCACTCGCGCGGGCGACGCTCGCTTTAACGCAAATGTGGGTCGAGGGAGCGACTATTCGAGCATCGAAAATCCATCATAACACGCGCCGCGAGAGAAAGCCTGCACACTTCGCTGCCGATCCTTTGTGTGATACACCATTCGCCCGATACGCGAAGAAAAAAAAAGGGGATGCGTGCTCTTTTGCAACGGTAAAGAGATAAAAATAGGGCAGGAGCCGTGATTACTGTATTTATTTTGTAATATAGGCAAGGGAGAGAACGAGAGGTACTTTCACTGAGCGATGGTTTACCGAAAATTTTCAGAGCCCCACTGACGCAATCCCATCACCGCCTCGATTCGATAACAAAGATAAGTCCACATATCCGGCTCTCCTAAAAGCGTTAGAGGAAGCCCGAGCAGAGAAAAGTATAACACACACATGCGTACGTGTGTTTCACAATGTTATAATATACCTCTTTCGAATTACGTGAATTATCCCATGCGCGCGTACATACATATACGGCATTATGTAATAACGAGCGTCGGTGGAATGCGCGTCGACGTATAATGCATGCGCGTTCTTTCTTTTTCATGCCGATCGATTTCGATTAGCGTCCCATTCGAGAACTGTCAAAACGCGTATGGGGCACGCGAGTGAAAATGCCGCCACGTCGGTGAATCGATATTATGTGTATGGATATATGAACGTATACGGACGCGCGAGAGAGCAAAGCGCGGGCATTGGGGTTTTATCTGTCTGATTGAATGGTCATTCGATATGATAGTTGTATAAGTACGGTAAAATCTTAATCGTTGTTTTTGAGCGGATTGTAATGCAATAATGAGGAATGTTTCGTATGAAAATATATTGAATTAGTCTTGAACTTATATATAATGCAGTGATAATTTACGGTATAAAAAGCATTATAATAATACACTCGAAATACATCCAGCATTTGTACCTCTTTCATTTCAAATTCACTAAGCCCTTCTGCATCCCCAAAAAACAAAACCCCAATTCCAGAGCATACTGCGACTACGTTCTAGTCACAAAAGGGATTACGCACGCGACTCACTCATTTCCGTCCAGCCGGCATGAGGCGAGCGCGCAACTGCCACGCGCGATAATCGTCGCGCGCGCTCATGCGGGTACACGTAAAACACAGGAGAGAGAGAGAAAAAATGAAATAAATAAAAAACGAGGCAGGCGCGCGACTCCTGGTTCCGGTGTGGCCATTGACACGCGGTTCTCTGCACGCACGAAGATGACTTTTTGTTCCGGCGCGGCTGGGTCTTTGTGATGCGTTTTTTTTTTAATTTAGTGAGCGTGTAGGGGGAGACTTTTGTTCGGGCGCGAGATGAACGATTTACGACGGAACGTGGCGTGAGGTGTCGCGAGGTTTTTGGGAAACGAGGTGGAGGACGATTTGACTAATCGGTTGTAGGTATAGTCGTTTGTTAAGCGGTGATATTTCTTAATATACTTATAGAAAATTACTGTGATTATGAAAGTTACCGTAATAAACAAAAATTCCGATACGTTAACGGTAAGAGTTGTTACGAATAATATAAATTTTTTTGTTGTTCATAATTATTTCCTTTGTTTTTCATTACCATATACCAATAATTAATTTTTATGAACCGTATGAAAAAAAAAATCCATTACGCGATTTACTATTCGAAAATAAATATAAGGCACGATGTCGGCCGGAGAACCTCATTTTTATAAGAAGTAGGTTACACCGTAATAGAACAGAGAAAAAATCTCGCGGGCACGCCGGTATATATAATGAAGGTTACAGTTAAAAAATAATTGATTATACGCGGGGAGAGAGAAAAAAAAAAGATGAAAGACGCTAAACTGAATTAACAAAAACAATCGATTCATAAGTAACTGTATTCAGCGTGCTCACTCGCTTTTTCATTATATTATATGCCATGCGGCTTTGGGCTCGAATTAAGTAAGACGGCGGGGATAATTGAAGAGAAAGAGAGAGAGACGAAAGTACCCGCTTCGAAAAACTTCTGATTCATATAGTTAGAGCAGGCGTCGTGAGTGAGAGAGCTACTGTACTGTACGGTATTTTAAAGTGGCCTTCTAAATTGTCCGTGGGGGTAATCATTGAGATTGCTTTTGATTAGTGAGCCTAATGCCGGTGTATAGGAGTCCATTGTACACGTCGATTAAAAAGGTATTACCGTTCGAAAATTCCTTTCCTCTCTCTCACTATTTTTTTATCAAAAAATTTAATTGCACGTACTATTCCCCAGATAAAAAAACGCGGTTACGAAACAACTCCCTTATGCAACTATACACATATACACTTTTTACCTCAACTAACCCCCATCCCCAACATTTCTCTAACCTCTGATAAATTTAAAATCATCGACAACCTATATCACCTTCCCATATAGCTCAAATTCTATCCTCTCGTATCTTTACTCTCGATCTCACCTCTTTTCCATTACCTCACATACCCACAGGCTCCATCCATCTCCATCATCCCTGCAGATACCGATCGCCGATCGCGCAATCCTCCGAAAAGTCGCGCGAACAAAACGATTATCCTCCGCTCAATTATGTCACGTATACACTCGCCCACGGTCTCTCCCTCTCCTCTCTTATCGCCGGGAGAGACAGCAACTACTCGATGGATCGCCCGGTAGATAAGATACGGCGCATTTTCTTTCCGCGCGCGGTGCAGCAACTCTCTTATCGCACAACGCACTCGCACCGCCGGCGATCGGAAGTGAAAGTGTCTAGGTGTGCAGACGCGCCGGGGGCGGACGCTGGGTCTATTATATATACAACGCGAGTGTCAGTCTAAGAGGGTTCCTGCAGTGGGTGGTTTTAGATGAGGGGGACAGGAGTGTGATGAAATGGGCGAAAGGTGCGTATATGATATTTTATAGTTTCTAACATTAATCCACGACAATCGTATATGACAGTCAGCGCCCTTTTTGGGCCACTCTGTACAGCTTGGATAAATCGCGACGCAGGGTCGGAGATTAGCGTGTGTTGGTTAACGGGACATCGTTGCATTATTTAGTCGCGGGATATCCGCGTGACTTTAAGATCCGGAACGTAGAGCGCACGTATTAGGCGATGTGTGCGTTTGGAATTCGGAGGTATCCGTGGAAACTTTATAGAGCCTCGGGGATTTCCCCGAAGAATCAGGACAGAGGATAGGTACAGAAGGTGTTTACGGTGTCCGCGCTTGTTTGTTTGGTCGCTGTAAATTACTATGCGTATATGATACTGCGCGATGCGGGCTGGAATAGTGTTTTTTTTCTCATGGTACACAGCGTGAAAAGTGCGTTGGGAAATTTCGGTGTGGCAATTCGGCGCTATGGGGTATACACACTATATAGGTGTATAATTAATGAGCGTTTTCTTTTGTTGTGTTGTGACATCGATTTGTAAGTGGAGCAAAAATATATATAGCCGTCAATCATTCGTTCCATCGATCATTATACGATATATTTCGAGCATATTCTACACACTTATAGAATAGATTATTAATGGAGCTGTAGTCTAGATCACGCAACATGTTGCGCACAAGAATCGAACGCAATAATATTAATTAGCTGTATTAATCACGGAATTGTCAAAGTCCCTCTTAAAGGCTGAAAAACCCCATCATCGTCCAAAGACGTTTCTATCCCCGTGAATAGAACAGTTAGCCAACCGAACAACAGACGCGACCTTTCTTCCCGTGACAAAATCCAACCATCGAAAACGCGCCCTATATACAATAAAACAGCACACATAATATATACGTTATCCCCTAACGCGGCCCCCAGGTGTATATTTATTCCTAAGCCCTCGCGTGACACGAAGCCTATACTTTATACACTATACCGATACGATGACGAAAGATTTTTTCGGCCGCGTATGAAAAATCGCCGAGCCGCGAGGAGGCCGCCCTCCGGTTGACGTCATAGTGCGCGAGCGCAGCAGAGCGACCTAATTTCCGCGTGAGTTGATGATGGCTTTCGAAAGCCTCGCGCGAGTCCGCGGCTCTACAAATAGATTCCCTTTTGCTTATTTATGATGTATTTTTGGACGATTGGGTTATTTTCAGGGTGGCAGGATTTTTTTTTGTTAGAGTAAGGGATAACAGTTATGGAGATTAGAGCAGCGTTGGGAAATCAGATAAGTCCAATCGATAACATGGTTTGTTGTTGTTTGAGTATAGTAATGAGTGTCTTAATTGCCTGACACTGTTTCCTTTTTATCGCCTGGCATTAAGTATTTTCCCTGATTCTCCGCGTGATACGTGTTATTTTTAGAACAAACATTACAGTAGAGGAATAAAAATAAGGCTGTAAATATTATTATACGGTATCTTTAACAAACGGTAATTACCGTCAACAAATCGTGCTTTACTATGTACAATGAGTCACTAATTAACCACCTACTTTCTCCCTCATACTATATAAAATAAAAAAAAAAAATCACACCCTAGCAATAATCTAATTTACCAATCGTCGCACCTTTTTGCCACCACGCGACACCAGCTTGCGAGCGATCGCTATAAGTTCGCTCACGTCAATGGGCGCGTCGCGCGTCACGGTGCGTTGAGCAACCCGGCATCTGCCTCCTCTTCGCCCCACTCTATCGCATGCAAAAGTGCATCGGCTCTCTTTCGAAAAGGCCTCTATTCCGGGCGGACGCGCGCGGGCGTACGGATTCCGCAACTCTCTCTCTTGTGTAGCGCGTCGACCCCCCCGTCGGATATATATTCTCTATGGGCGCGAACGCAGCGAGCGTATTTTTAACGCGCGGCCTACTTGACGCGGTGACGCGGAGAGACTAGGTTTATTGTCAAGTACTATATAGAACTGATGGGCGACGAGGATGGTACATCGGTTGGAAGTTGTAAAAAATGTAAAGGATTCTGATAAAAAATTTAATTTGATGGGGTAATAAAATTTATTAAAATGCCATAAAGAGAAGCACTTTCCAAAATATCGTGATGCCGATCGTAAAAGGTACGGATTGATATTGATCTCCCTATTAAACGGATATTTACGCACACGCGACGCTACAAATTTTCTCAGTAACTACTATGGCTAATCGGCTTTACTTCCCAAACTTTATTCCCTTTTTATAGGCATTTTTTACCTCTTTATTATCAAGCCGTAAGCTACTTATCTCGTTCAATTCAGAGTGAAATTTTAATCGGCGCGGAGGCTTATAATATCCCCCATCTAGTCCATCCTTTCCCACTAAATACCATAAAAAAACCCAACCATCCTCATTTCAGAATTTTAACCGCACACTCGTCTATCTCCTAAGTATACGCGCATACTCACCGTATACCCATAAAAACACACGCGACGTTCATTCCCGAAAATGACCAAAAAAAGCCCCATAAAAAAATCGTACAGTCGCACAAAGAAAGCGCCCTGGAACAAAGGAAGCGCGCGCGAGCGCGTTTTATTAACCCATTACGACGCGAAAGAAACGCGTCTGCATTGGGCTGCTGTTGAATCTCTAGTAGCGGAGGCGTGGCGCACACGCGCGCTTGCTGAAACTATAAACCCATTGTCGCGTGCGCGCGTGCGTTTACGGTCCTCCTTTTTTTCTGAAGGCACGCGCGCACGCTGGTATACATATATACGTAGACAAAGGCGTCGGGTTTCGTAAGGGACTACTGGCATGCGTGACTCCCCCGGGAGTCACGATCCGAGCGCTCGGTCGCCGAATGGCTCTTTAAGCCTTTGTTTTCACATTTTTTTTTTTTTTCGAGGGCAGTTTTTCGGTGGATCGTGTGTAATATACGTGCTCCGGAATGTGACGTGAATTCGCGTATACTTTATCGATCGGCAATGGACAAGTTATATACGTTTACGGTAATAAGGATAACCGGCGGTGATCGGTTTTTCTGTACAGGAACCAATCAATCACCGCGCGATATATACTTTTTCACTGCAATTCCCTGAAATCGAATCAACTGCAGTCAGTATATACACGCATACTTCCTCCACTTGTAATTTTCAATTTCGCATTATTATCTCGATCGGGAATCTCCGCGCGTATGGTCTACTCAACAGCGAGCAAGGAAAGAGAGAGAAAAAAGTTTACAGCGGTATCGGAGCGGGGGCCGACCATATCGAGGCGAGCGATAAATAAAATCCACGCATCTCATGTATTTTAATATGAGAGAGGCCTGACGTAAACGCGGCAAAAAGGACACAGTCCGCGATCAGTATATACTTGAAATCTCGAAACGTTTAGTCACCGGCGTCACAATGAAAGGTCCAGATATCCTCGTCTCTGCGAGCCTGTAGCACAAGTGCCTACCGTGTTACAAGCATATACTACATATGACGTAGACACCTATAGCTATACATTCGTGTATACAGGCGAGTGAGGCTCGGGTTACGCTGAAAACTCATCCGCGAGTATTATCAAGTGACTCATATCAAGCGAGAGAGAGAGAGTGAGAGAGAGACCGCAGACGACGAGGCTCGCCTGCGTGTGTTTTCGATCGAGGATGTGTGTAGCGAGAAAGAGAGAGAGAGAGAGAGAGAGAGAGAGAGAGAGAGAGAGAGAGAGAGAGAGAGAGTCTTTGATATGCGTGTCCACGCGGCGACGAGGACGACTCTCGTATACGCCCGAGCGGTTTTCCCATGTAGAAGAGCGTGAGTCATGCGGCGCGGAACGAAAGAAAAACGAAAACCGAGTGCGAGTGAGGAGGAGACGTCGCGGCCCCGAACGAACGAGTCAGTGTATATGTGTGAAGTGTGTGTCTTCCTATATATATATATACTCGTGGGATAAAAAATGACCGAGGCGCGTTGATCCTGTTTCCTGCTTCAATTCGGACGCCGCTTCGTTATGAAATTTTCATGTACCGAATGCACATGTCAATGGATCGTTTGTTTTGTTTCGTTTATTTATTTGTATATGTTGCACAAGCTAAGCAAAATATTGAGGTGAATCATCGACCGGTCCTAATTTCTCTTTTTCCTCGTTGCCAAAGCCATCACTCTTGCATCATATTGACAAAGTCCTTTACTTCCGCAATGCAACCGCTTAAAACTCAATTAGACGCGCGATAACCGAAACGACAAGTCATCATCGCCATAACATTGTACTTGAAAACAAATTAGCATAGTCGAAGCCAAGAATCTAAATCCAGATGTTTCATCACGCTCATCCAAACATGACTCATACCCCTTAAAAAAAACAGGCAAAATAACGAAAACTAAACGTGCCATTATTATTCTGATTTTCCAGGGAGGAGGTGGAAACACAGGCGGCGACGACTCGGACGAGGACACGCAGTGTGCTCTGAGCGAGAACTGGACGTTCGAGAAGAAGACCCGACGCTGGTCGCGCGTTTGCGACATAACGCCCGGTAACGTCGAGAGGTTACAGGCCATCGCCGGCCAGACGACGACGACCCAATTGGCGCGCACCGCTAGCAGCGGTGCCGACATTGACGACAGCCTGGACGACCGCCTGGAGCAGGAGGAGGCTGAGGACACGATGCTGGACACGCTGCGGTACCGCAGCTTGCCGCCGGGTGCGTTACCCGACGAGCTCGGTCCTCGCTTCCGACGCACCGGTTCCGAACGACTACGAGACGGTGCCAAAGCGTTCCTCCGACGAATGGAATCCTTAAAGTCCCGTAGGAGGAAGCAGCAGCATCATAACAACCGAGATGGGGTGGTGATTAGTGGACCACAGGTCCTCGATGTGCTCTCCATGCAGCAGAAGATGAAGGACCTGAATTGTGTTGATGTGTCACCGACCGAAGGCTCGCCACCTGTATCGTTCGCGGATCTGTTACCACCTCCGTCGCCCCTGCAGTTACCACCGTCGCCGCTTACCCTCCCGGCATCGCCGTTCCACTTGCCACCGTCGCCTCAGGCGAATACAGCGGCTAGTCCATTTGGCGATGACTCGTCCAGTTACTGCTCGGATGGGTCGCAGGGCGGTGGGCCTACACCTACGCCTACGAGGACGAAGATGAACCGCGCCAGAAGGTTCCTGCACAGGGGTAACAGGGAGGATCAGGGCGCGCTCAGCGACTCCGAGTGCCAGCCTACCAGCTGGAGGCATCGCTACTTCAAGGATGCTAATAGCAATAATGCTAAGGTAGGATGTGATTGTGATTATTTTTAAGTGTTTCAGACATTCTAATCCCATTAAGTGAAGTTCACAACTATTGAATAATATCTTGTTTTTGTGGTATACAGATATTTGTTATATAGTGTCAATTAGAGAATCACGTCAATAAGTTCCTTAAAAATAGATAGATAAAATATAAGACGAATAAAAAAGACATTAGTCGTTATTGAGGACAAAGCATTATCATCGTCTCAAATATTTTTCTAATTCATAATTCGACAATAATAATAGCATTGCTTTTATGGGTTCTATTCTATTTCCAGTTGTTCAAAAATACTTAAGCCGTTTAGCATTTTCATTACTTTATTATATCCAATATATACCTGTGAGCATACAAAAACAAAATTAATTGTATTCTAATAAATCAAAGTGGAATCTTAACCAAATTAATTCAATTTTATTTTCTATTGACTAAGTAATGCTATAGTATACTAAAAACATTGGCTTTTACCACAAATGATTATTTGACCAACTAAATCCCGTTCAGGTCCTAGAGTATGTGACGTCGAGTCCTAAGGATTCACCGGTAAAGTCCAGCGTTGTAAACGCCGCGATCAACACTCGTGGCGGCAGCCTGAACCTGGGCAAGGAGTCGCAGCGCTACCGCGACAAGTTCTCCACGAGTAGCCACAAGGAGGACAAGGTCACTGCCCTGAAGCGCGAGGAGAAGTTCCACAAGAGCTTCCGGCACCGCAGCGAACGCGGGGCCAGCTCTACCACAACTACCACCACCACGACTGCTAGTGAAGAACCGATCCGTGCCGAAAAGGTCGTCACCAAGGAGGTTACCGTCTACCGAGCCGACAAACGTTCCGCCTCCATGCGCCACTACCCCACGACTACGAGCACCGAGACCAACGTCACCGCTGGTAGCCAGGAGAGTAGCTCGACTGTGGCGAGCCGCGACTCTGACCAGGACGAGGACTCACCTCGGCACAAGGGCACCGTCGTCAGGTGGCACAGCTTCCAGCGTGGCTCCCTCTACCCAGATCCTCTGGATCCACTCTGTCCACGAGCCATGGCTTCGATGTCCTGTGGTCAACTCCTCGTGCTGCGCAAACTCGCCCTCCTCAAGCTCACCGCTTGTATGGAACGTTACTGCCCGACACATCGCACCGGCTGGAATTGGGAACTGCCAAAGTTCATACGCAAGATCAAGACGCCAGATTACAAGGACAAGACGGTGTTCGGTGTACCTCTTCTGCTATCGCTGCAACGTACTGGACAGGCACTGCCCAAATGCATACAAATTGCGCTGAGGTGGTTGAGAGCTAATGCGTTGGATCAGGTTGGAATTTTCCGGAAGAGTGGTGTCAGGTCGAGGATCCAGAAACTGAAGGCTATGACTGAGACGCAAGGAGATAATATCAACTTTGACGGTCAGCAGGCGTTTGATGTCGCGGATCTGGTGAAACAGTACTTCAGGGAACTGCCAGAAGCATTGTTAACCAACAAGCTGTCCGAGACGTTCATTGCCATTTTCCAACGTGAGTATACAATAATTTATGTCATTTAATACTAGAATAAAATAGGATTGTTTAAGATTGTCAATTGTTATAGACATGATTTAGCTGTTTCATTAGTTTATCAAATCTTGGTATCAAGTTCAAGAAAGTTTAAGTCAAACAAGCTCTAAATTATCGTAAAACTCTTTATTATCTATGAAGATTAGAAAACTAATCTTAAGACATTATCTGAATTGACAAACGTCCCTTTATTGTTAAGCTAAATCCAACTACTTTCATTTCTCTATACAGACGTACCCGCGGAACTTCGCCCAGACGCCGTACAATGCGTCCTGCTGCTCCTCCCAGACGAGCACCGCGAGGCCCTTGAGACTCTCCTCGACTTCCTCAACCACGTGGCCAGCAACTCGCCGTACAACCAGATGACCGCGTCGAACCTCGCTGTCTGCCTTGCTCCGAGTCTCTTCCACTTCAATCACAGCAACACCGTCTCCAGCAACAGGTCCAACAGCGTCTCGCCCCGGCGCAGAAAGACCGTCGGCATACCGGATCAGCGCGAGCTCTCCGAGAACAAAGCGGCCCACGACTGCCTCCTATACCTTATTAAGACGCATCGTGATCTCTTTATGGTGAGTCGTCGTCGTCGTCGAGAAAGAGAAAGAGGAGTAGGGAAAAAAGGGGAGAAACGAGTCCGAACAATGCGGAAGCGCGCGCGAGTGCAAGCAGCGCGGCGAAATATTTTTGCATCGATTTCTTTCGCCGCGAGAGAAAGATTTCTATCGCTTGCATTTATTTCGCGAGCGGGAGAGAGATTGTTCGTACCGGTGAAATTGCACGTCTATACGTGTATGGTGTGTATACGCCGGGGACGGGTTGAGGCATCCTTTTTTTGCGGTTTGCGAAAGTCTCTCTCTCTCTCTCTCGCGTATCTACATACTGTTTTCTGTTGTTTTGCAAAGACTCGGTTGCCAGACACGCTGTTCTGAAATACAACTACAAATTTCTGCTCGCGTGGGTTCCAAGATAAAGATGTATTCCGGGTCGCTTTACCAAATATATTCAACAAAAATTTTTAACGTGCGTAAATTCTCAGAAAATTTAACGATAATAACTACGAAAAATCAGGATATAATTTTTGTATAATAAAAGTTCAAAAAGATTCACGACGTTTAATCCACGCGGGGCTCATGTACGTTTCAGGTATCCGCAGACATATTGACGCAGTGCCACTTCAATTACATGGAAGAGAGCATTCCAGTACCGTTGGAGGAACTCGGATCGGAGCTCAAGCAGGATTGGCGGGGATACATGTACGCCTGCACCTCGGCTCTCTTGAAGGAAGGTCGCGAAAAGTAAGGAAAAGCCACTGTACATATATATACTGCACACCACTCGTGCTCTGCCGCGGAAAAAGAATCTCACCTTGCCAGAACTCCTTTCTCGCGTTCCGTCGACTCTTTGCTGCGCTAGAAAAACTCGCGGAAGGGTCACAGCTGTTCGCATTTTTCCGAGAAGTCAATGATTCCTTATTTGATACGTTAGCGTTCGTCCGTTTATTAATGACTCTTAATTAAATTTGAAGAAAAAAATGAGAAAGTAGCGTTTAACTATTTTATTTTTTATTTTTATTTTACCTAAGTTTTTTACCAATTGCTTGTTGATAAAACTATTCAAATTATCCATATCCTCTAGAAAGACTTTATTATATTACAAATTGTAATTTACAATAT
This sequence comes from Torymus auratus, assembly GCA_900474315.1. Classification (NCBI taxonomy): domain Eukaryota; kingdom Metazoa; phylum Arthropoda; class Insecta; order Hymenoptera; family Torymidae; genus Torymus; species Torymus auratus. The sequence goes on along the minus strand of UXGD01001237.1, from coordinate 19,577 downwards.
GACACACCACCACTGCAAAACTAACGTCCAATCCTCCTCTCTCCCAGGAGCCGCGGCTGGGTGTCGGTGAACAACCCAGCCGACTCGTCGGTCGACATGGCTTACAAGAAGGTCGGCGATGGTCATCCGCTGCGTTTGTGGCGCGTGACAACGGAGGTGGAGGCGCCGCCGGAGGAGCTACTGCACCGGGTGCTGCGCGAGCGTCACGTCTGGGATCCGCAGCTGCTCAAGTACAGGCAGGTGGCCAAGCTCGACAGTAACGCCGAGGTGTTCCAGTACGCGACCGGGAACATGAGTCCCCTGCCGGCCAGGGACTACTGCGTGCTCAGGTTGGTTACTTTTTCTGCGCTGTATGTATATATACTTTGTGTGGAACGCGACACTGTGGAATGTCTACGCTGGTTCGCTCGCGTGATCTTCTTCTCGCTATCTTGTGTCTCTTGTTCCTTGAGTCTCGAGGGCTTGTATTCTCGGCCGAGGCGTTTTTTTTTTATCTTTTTTTCAACTGGAATTTTTTGGGTAAACATGTTATGAAAAGATGTAGGTGAATGAGATTTTTTGAATGGGTCTGGTTACTTTTGGTTTGGAAATCGCATGATTGTTTTTTCTCGTAGTTTAATTAATGGTGCTGCTGTAATGAATTTGCGTTGCGATATTTTTATCTCTTTTGATTGGGTCGAAAAATTATTAAAGAATCTGAAAAAAAATTTCAATACAAGCCCACGCATTTTTCTTGAGATTTGATTGTTGTTACTAAAACGTTAAACTACATGGGTAAATTTAAAAAAAAAAAAAAAAGAAAACAATAATTATATGAACACATTATATGTTTAAAAATAATTTTCAATATATACTTAGTACGGAAGTAAACTTGATATTATTTATTTTTTCATGCCAGAGATTACTGTGTCGTCAGGTACGGGCTTTTTTTTATTGTTGTAGAATTTAGTAGTTCTCTAAATTTTCAAAATTAAACGAATTGTGAAATATAACAATGAATATCAATTTTCAAGTGAAAATTACTTCATTTAAATATGTAATATTGTTTCACAATTGCTAGAACTGTTTTATCCTTTGTTCTTCGTGTAAATGTATAATCTGAGTAATTTTATTATTTGCATGTGCTAAAGCTAAACTTGTTTTTCTTTTAAACTCTATGTGGTTTCTAAAAATTAAAGTAGTGCGTAACTTTAAAAGAGAAAACATTTAGTTTCTTTTTCCTTCTTTGTTTTAAATACAGTCATTATATTATATTACTATAATAGTAATGCATGATTTCAATTCAAGAATTTCACCAGTCCAGTATTCTTATCTTCTATTTAATATATATATTACTTTACAAAAAAAAAACTAACTTGTATTTAGTTCACCATATAAACTAAACCCTTTGCCACCCATGCATACGAACAGAAACGTGAAAGCGACCTCGTTAATATTGCAGGACTTGGCAGACTGATCTCCCGAAGAAGGCGTGCGTCATCGTGGAGACGTCGGTGGAGCATCCGGAGGCAACGGTGATGCTCGGCGGTACGCGCGGCATCGTCCTCGCCTCGCGCTATCTCATCGAGCACTGCGGAAGCGGAAGATCGCGCATCATGCATCTCTCCCGGGTCGACACTAAGTGAGTAATCCACCCCTTCCCCTCTTCGTGTCATACATGCACGTCATTCGGTCTTGTATGAGATTCCTGAAACCGCGAGATTGCCGTCAAGAATATTAATTATCGAAAATTGAGATTCTTTGAGAATATATATTAATGTGGATACCGGGAACCGGAGCTTATTAATTTTGACTTAATATAAATTTTCAATAATGTCTGTTATTGAAGTTTCCATAATATCGATATAATTAAAAGCTCTCATTAGTTAATACACCCACGTAATGTTATATTAATCACATAAATTACGATGTTTAATATATACTCGATGCTAATTGATATTATTAAAAGCTATAAATTAAAACTTTAGAAACTCTCCAACGTTATTATATACTGATAACTATCTTATAATATTCATCAATATATAAAGTATAACACCGTTACTAACCAAAACCTATTTTCCTCCTTCCCCCAGGGGCCGCACACCAGAATGGTACAACAAATCCTACGGTCACATCGCTGCGCTGCACCTGAGCAAGATCCGCAGCTCGTTCAAGCACACTACCGACGGCCCGGAGAGCAAGGTCTGAGATAAGGCCACCGCGCAGCCACCCGGGCTGCGCGGTCGTCCGCAGGCAACCGTCATCGCAGCGGCCGTGGCCACCGCGATCGACCAGATGTCGGAGGTGCAGCCTCCGCATCAGCCGCCGCCGAGGCCGGATCCACGATACCTACGGCCGCCCACCACCGACAGCGACTAAATTGTGTGGGTGCGCGCGTTGACGCGTGTGCGGAGAAGGATAAAGAGTGTAATAATAATTGAGACTGTGAGTGTAAGGAGATATATTGATAGAGATATATATATTCGTTTGTATTTGTCGGCCAGTCGAAGGGAGGAGACTGTAATATTATATAGGTTCTCCTGGACCTGGCACATGTACATACGAGTCCTTTGTTACCCTTTTTGATGTATATTCCAGTAATAATGATGTGTACCCGGACCGAGACGATATGCGCAGTCTCGTGACCGGCAGTTGCGAGTGTTTTACTTCTTTTTGTACGAGATGTTTATTCTTCTTTGAATATTTTTTTTTCTTCTTTCTTTTTCGGACCAAATGTCGTGTTATTTTTTTGCTCGTTTTTTTTAAACTACTATTATTGTAACGATATTATTACATATATATATATGACGTATATAAAGTATGTGTATGCGAGCTACGTTGCGTTGTAAGCTCTGTATTTTAATACGTACGAGGTGATGAAAGAGAGGGATGACGAAAGGAAAGAAAGATGTGCGAGGACGTAATTACGTGTACAAAGGTGTATAACGCGAGCGAGCGTTGCGAGTGACGGGTTTTCTCACGTTTTGATGTTTGTAGAGAAATATTTTTTGCCGTGGTTATGCGAACGAAAGAGCAAGATTGAATAAAGCGTAAAACGTATATGGTAATATAATATATTTTTAAATGGCGAAAAGAAGACGATTGATTGTTGACGATGAAGAATAAAAAAAGTTAAACTAAATAACCGAGCTTTTGAAGCTGCAATGCGATACCTGAATTACTACTACAGTACGTAGGACGTAGGATTTCTCGATTCGAGAGAAAGAAAGAAAAAATGAAGTTTTAACGGTTAATTCGAAACTTTGTATCCTTAAATTTTAAGAGAGATATATGGCGATACGCACCTTCCTTTTTTATGCAATTGCGAAAATATCTATATACGCGAGATGTTTAGAGAAGAAAATAAATTATATTCGCTATCTGTGCTTTCGAAGCCGCCGATTTGAAGAGTGAAACAAAAATGACCGAATATGATATATAATATATACGATTCGTACGTTCAATGATCCACGACTGTGTGTCACTCAAAGAGAAAAACGTTCCATTAGTTTCGTGTTTAGTGAATGTCTTTAAACAAAAAAATACAAATAAATACATAAAACAGATGTCGACCGATCGAATCCGTGTCTATATCTACCGCAAAATGTCCTCCATGTGTTCGAAGTTGTTGTTTGTCACTTGTTCTCGGATTATTAATTATCGCGATGATGGAAGAAGATTATGAGGAAAAAAAATGTACCACGTGGGACCAGATTTAGTGTCCCGGCACCCTATACATAATATATAAAGAATAATTATATATCGAAACGCGTCAATGAAGCAAAAAATTATAACTGTAATTTAAATGCCCCGGAATTCGCTAAATGGATCGTCGATGTATTTTAACAATAATGCTAGTCAAGTTACACTTTAGTTAAGGAGGTGAGCGCGTCAAATTAATAATTAATATTAATTCATAACAATAAAAGACAAGCGCGTCACTGACACAATAATAAATGTGTAAATTCATATTCCAAGATGTTTATTATGTAAAGATAAGGAAAAATATAAAAAAAAACAAAACAAAATAACAAATTATTACCGGCATATTTAAGTATACTATGTCGCGAGAAGAGTTTTAACACGAGAGAAGAAGAGAGGGAGAGAGTGAAAGCGAAAAGGTTTTAAAGCGAAGAGATGAAGTTTTATGCAAAGATATATTTTTGTGTCGAAGAGCCAGTAGATATGCGAGGAACGATGCGAAAGTTATACGCTGTATCACTGTTGAATTGTATATATGTACATTATATTACAATGAATGACGAATATATACGTATATATTCACTAAAATATACATTGTGGATTTTTATATTCCTTTCCTATATCCTATACCATCTCTTAAGTTTGCAATAAATTAATTTGACTATCAAGATTTTATTATGTAATATTTTTATTTTTCAAGTTACATAAAACGTATAAAATTTATAAGTAAAGGATGAAAATTTTTTCAAATGTTGAGTTTAACGCTTTCACTTTTATTTTACATTTTCCATAAGATAAAGCTACCTTATAAGTAACCGGAAAATATAACATTATTTCAAATCGTAATGGAATCGAATAATAAGGCAGTCAATTAATTGCAGCCAACAATCTGCATTCGTAAGTTATTTCATTAATTTATCGAACCGAAACGCCATATTAATCATTCTACAATGCCTAGACCGTTAAAATACAAATTGCCTACTTACAATGCACCTAATTTACATCAAACGCAGTCGTGCAGACGTACAAGTTTGTTTACACGTTGCCGTTACTAGACAGAATTTCAGATTCCGCCGTTACACGCTTGTTTGATCGATAGTGCGGTTGCTGAAGCGATATTAGTCACACGTGTCATCGGTTATACGCGAAGGTCGTCTAGGATTCAGTCTATCGGCGTCCAAACGTAAACAAACCCACTTACTTGAAAGTAGAGGTTATTACTTACCTGCTAATATATTGCACTTCCGAAAGTTAATTAAATACACGGCTAAAATGGTGAGACTGCACGTGAAGAAACTGAGCGAGAATCTGTTTCTGTACGATACGAGCGTTGAGACCAAGGTTGATGACATCATTGAGGAGATAACCATCATTCACAATGGACGTTTAAAAGTTTCCAGACTTTGTTATGGTATAATTATTTTTTTTACTGCTGACATTTCAATTCAATGCTTATGTAGATAAATTTTGAAGTGCTAAAAGTTTTCACATAGTAGTTTGTTATCATTTCATCTTATATTGTTAGGGTAAATTACTTATAGTTATAATAACACGAATGTTTTATCGGTTGCTTTAATTATGATAAATTCAATAGATTTGGAAGATTTAGCAAATCATGGACCAATGTTACCACCGAATATGCAAGGCTTGACCGACGAGCAAATAGAGGAGTTACATTTGAAAGACGAATGGGGTGAAAAATGTGTACCCTCAGGCGGATGGACTTTTAATAAAGATATCATGGGTAAAGTTATTTTCATCATACAGTATTTATTTTTGAGCATGAAGAAAATAATTATTTTTTTCTCCATGCAATTCAATTGTGAAATATGCATATTCATATACTGATTGTGTAAAAAACGATTATACTTTGTCAGTCGCAATAAAATCTAGCTGTTCTCTGTTGAATAGTTTATTATTTGCTTGTGCTTCTTATTTATTTTTCATTTATTTTAAAACTTTAAAAATATAATTAAAACAAGTAATATACGTAAAGCTATATTAAACGATAATGTTCTATCCAAATGAAGTTTTAAAAGTATATAATCAAAATAATATATCAAATAGCTAAATCTAAATCATCAGTTTTATTACATAATTTTGCATTCTGTTATTTAAAATATTATCAACGATAACATTTCCAGGACGAAGAAACGGTAGACAGCCTAACGAAGCTATGCAGAATGTTATTAAAAAAGCTATCGAAGATGCTCGCGCAATGATATCAAGGGTACCGTATAAGAATATAAATATTCCTTAATCGTTATTCTCACCATTAAAGAAATCATTTGTAAAGATCCATTCTACTCAACAGAAATTAATAGACGAAAATAAACTAGTCACACAGAAGACAGTTCAAGATGCCATGGACATACTGCGAGGTTCCGTTATGATCGTTTATCCCATGGGCTTACCGCCCTACGACGTCATTCGTCTCGAGCTCGAGAATAATGAAGATCTCAGCGGTACCCATGCCTCGCTCGAGGTAACTAATCATCCGTCTTCAATCAAAACATTCAATTTAAATACTCCTATATATACCCCTTCATTTTACTATACCCAGCAATAAACTGCAATTAATTGTTAATATTTAAATATTAATATAAAAAATCGAAATCCCAGGTAATTGACTTGGCAATGGCCCAGCTCTGGTTCTCCGGTAAAGAGCTGATCCGTGGCAATCCGCTGAAGAAATTCGTGGGCGCTAATGAGAAAACCAAAATCGTGGTGAAGCTGTCGAAGCGAGGATCCGGTGCACCACCGCGCGAGCCCGTCCTATCGGACGACGAGCGGAAGCAGTTCATGCTGCTCGCTCATAGGCGCCAGGAGGAGCTGAAGGTAAGTGTGTTGCTTTCGATTTCTACTTTGCCGACTGTTGGTCGTTGTAGATTGCATTTCTTTGTTGACAGTAGTTGGTAACAGTTTTTTGAATCGTCGGATTTCTGTATTCACGTTTACGGATCGTTTTGTTTATTTAACAATTGATTTGTAAGCATTCTTCTTGTGATTCTTTTTATCAACTGAAGTATTTTTGAATGATTGTCAAAACAGGTAAGTGAAACAAAATTCAAAGTTTTACCTTTTTGACGTTAAGCTAAAAATAAAACAATTGCATATGAAAGGGGAGGCTTTAATATCGAATGTTTGGAAAATACTATACTTGTATTCCATGGTAAAATAGGCAAACATTCTTTAACTCGCTTTGATACGTAATTAAATCGTATAGATATTTAAAAATACGTTCGATGTATATAATCAAGTAATAAATAATCTAAAATTAAATTAAGAACTCTCTACAATTAAGTTGACATAGTTTTTGCAAAGAGATTAACTCGGACGAGGAGTTTATGTGTTATTGAACTTCTTTATAGTACGTCTAGAAAAGAGATGGAGGTCAATAATTCGTACGTTACTCTTACTTACGTCAGATCAATAATAGAAACTAAAGTAAGGGCAAAAGTTCTAAAAGAGGGTAATGCCTGCATAGAATGGCTATTTTGTACATGAAGAGCCATAAAGCAATTTTCTAACAATCGTTTACGACTGTCTTATGATAATTTAATGAAAATAGGTGGAATTTTTATTTTTAGTAAACATGGAAAAGACTACTGAAAAAAGATGCAATGAATATAAATCAATATTAACCGAAAGGAATTAAATTTCTGTAAAATGGATAAGGAATAGAATTCGAAGTTCATATTATCCTTTTCCTCCTTTATTTATTATACACCAATACAAATCATCTGAGGTAAAATGAAAGAATTGCATTGCATTATACTATACTTAGAGAGAAATGAGGGCAATAAACATGTAAGAATAAATTGCACAGAAGTTTAAAATGATTAGAAACATGTCTAGCAATCATCTTTTCATATACACGAATAATGCTGAAAGCTTTTCCGGATTTAAGGTAGGCTCTGCTATACTTTTCAAGTGGCACTGAAATATTGGCGCATCCGACAGTATTTCCAAACTTTTGAAGGTATTTCACTGCATGTCAGTTTCTTCCAATAAAAGACCGTAATTCACTTAGGCTGAATGTACCAGTTTTTTTACAGTTAGAGCCCGAGGTTCCCATTGAAAGTTTGACGGTGTTAGCAATTCCCGTTCACAAACGTACACATGTACGTTTTTTTTCCAAGGTGTACCTATTACCTAAATCTGAAAATAATATTTTTTTAATACGATTTTATAATATACATCTTATGTATGAACTAAGTAATTTATATTTATTGCTAAAAGTTCTGTCTGCAATTAATATTTGACGTGTAATTGTCAATGAGCCATAGCCAATAACCATCTGCACTCTTTTATATTAATAAATATAATGTTATATATCTATTCATGTAAACCTAATAAATAATTAGTTTCAGATATACATACATGAAAAAACATATTCAAAAGGTAAGAAATTTAAATAATTCACATACATCAAAAATTCACTCGTATACATACATTTTCCAAAATTAATTCATCAATCTCTAGCAATACCTCCAATCCCATAATTATTTTACAACCCTCAGCCCATAATCAGCATCGAACCAGTTTACCTTATCAATTATTCCATTGCACAACGCTGACATCAGTCACCAACCGAATTAACCCAAGTGATTACATGATTCACGAATTCCCGGCAAATCCTCCCATATCCTCTCTCGCCGATTAAAAGACCGCGCGAGCATTATTAATCGCAAATTCAATGGTCCCGATCCGATTACATGTATATTACGTCGATTATTTCGCAAACTTATATATATGACCAACGCCCCGACGACACACCAGTTGCATTATGGCGAAGGAGTGTGTTTGATCATTTTAACGGGCCGAGTTTGCAAATAGCCAGACGGCGGTCCCATTAGAGGGCACGCCGTATGGACTCGTATACATTGGAAAGCCATTAGGGGTAGGGCACGCAGCAGCGGCGCTCGTCTGGAAAGTTGTTTTTCCGATGGATTGCGAAGATTGGATGGTCGTTGGGGGGAGGTTTTCTTTGCGCGCGTGATGTATCCAGCGGGAAGTTGGTACGAATAATTTTGAAATATGAGAAATGTGGTATTCTGGAAAGTATATAATATCTGTGTGATGAATATGACAGATATTTCCATAAAACAGTCATTTTTCAAAAAGAACTTTTTTTGTATTTCATAATTATGTACCAATCCAAAATTTATTATAGTAAACAAAATTCTTTCATTCAATTAACACCTTAGCTATGAAATATTGTTAATTTTCTACCAGGCCTTTTACTGTGAATTAGCAAGACTTGAAATAATCATTTTTCAAAACACTTTTACTGCGAATTAGCAAGACAGTTATAATTCATTCACCTATATCCACTTCATGTTTTTTTTATGAAAAATTTTATTGCTCTGTACAAATATTTTCTCTAAGCTTCTGAAGCTATAAGTTTTTACACTAAATATTTTTACACCAGCCATGAAAACCACTTACCATTCAGCTCAATCATCCCTCGTCCACCTTTTAACGTCAAATTAACTCCCGTCAACATCGTCACTTACCGCGTGTCCGTCATGCACCACCCCTGTTTACTTTTGATTCGCGCGCCGCGGAGAATTAGCTAACGACTTCTCTCCCTCTGCGTTTTGACCCCATGCGCGATTATCTAGGACAGAAATTTAATAAAGTTTAAAGGCCCATCCGATCGATATTCCGCGCGTACAGCCGTATTATAGTAGGTGTGTGTAATTAAACTGAATGAATTTCTCGACTGCTATTAATACTTAGTCTTGCGTCATGCTTGCTTAATTCGCACTGTCGCTCACGAGCACAATGACACAGTGACGATCGCGTTAATTATGATCACGAGGGTAGACCCTTATTCGTTACTTCTGTGTGCTTCACGTTGTTTTGGATGTTATGTTACGTATTGTATGTATATGTGGGTGTGAGTGAGGACAGGTTTGATTGATAGAGTTTGTAAGGTGTTTTTGAATTTCAAAACAACGAAAGTAAATAAGAGCGTGTGAATTATGAATATGACAACGTTCTTGTAATACAGTTTCTAGAAATATAGTCATAAATAAGTTCAAGGAATGTGTATAAAAATTTTATGCGAATAGGGATAAGTTGTAGATTTACTATATAAGATATGCGTTATGGTTATATCGAAACGGCCTGAGAAATTTTCAAAGAAATCATCAGCTATTATAGACTATTTAATTGAATTCGCGTTCATTTTTCACTATTAAATATACTGAAAATTTAACTATAACAATTCACTCTTACGTAATGGCCTGAATGTATTCTCATATATTGCAATGAATAATTTCTTTCACTTTTCTGCTGGCCTTATGAAATATTAATACGAACCAGTCTGCTATTTTACGACTAGAGTAACTACGCGTACACAAGAGAAGAGTAACTGGGGGCGTATTTAAAAGTAGGAAATAAATTACTGAAAAGCATAAAATGTTTCATTCGGACAATTTATATAAAGCTGGACGAAAACAAAAGCCAACGAGTCAGCTTTAAAAGTGACATATTATATATTTCGCATTGATTAATTCTTCAAGTTGCATAAGTTAGCTTTGTTTTATTTCTATTGAAATTTACGAATTCTCTTTTACAATTTAGAAAATAAAAAAATGTATCTCATAACATTTCACATTTGTGTGGGTGGGTGTCTCGTAAAAATTGTAACATTAAAAAGTAAAAAGAAAGTACTATATGCGTAGTACATTTGTTTTTACAAGTCATGTGTTTTTAATATATAGAAACTACTTTTTTCTCTTCACATAAAATTCTTTCTCACTATATCTACATAATACCACACGTGCATGCATCTCACAATCGACTCTGACATTATTTGACAACAACATTCTCCATCGATCCTATACTCAACCCCCGATAAAACATGCAAAATTCCAACCATTCTCCACACCCAAGGTCTTTTCTACTCTCTCCACGTGGAAAAATAGTCGCTTTCCCACGCGCGTCTTTTTAACAAACCTATCCGGCCGTGAATCTTCATGAGCAGCAGCAGTCGCAGCATCAGCTTCCCTTAGATACGAGATATCGAGAAGGCCGGTCACGTAACGCAGGTGCGCGCGGTTTTCATTAGACGACGAGGCCGAGATCCGTCGTGGCGACGACAAGTTTGTCTTATTCTCCGAAGGACGAGAGATAAAGGACTTGTCGAAGGCGAGGGTGTAGTATAGAAGTGCTTGCTAGGTGAGAAGTTTCTTGTCGGCGTAGTCGCGTAGCGAATCAGAAGCGAGGAGATGATGGCATTGGGTGAGGGAGGGTGGGTACATATCTGTAAGCGGATGACTTCGTTACGCTGACAAATGTATCTGTAAAGCTGAAGTGCTAGTGGGGAGTGTGCCAGATGCGGTGGATGAAAAATAACGGGGTTTTTCAGTGTGTCAGGGATGGATTTGAGGATTCGGAAAGTTTTTTTTATCGGGTGTTATTTTTCAAGACGATATAGTTTTGTTTGAATAGAAAAAGTTTAATTTACAGAATAATGTTTGTGCGCAGGTATTATGCAAAGCATGTGACGCATAAATAATGAAATTTTTGAGAGCGCATAGTAACAGTTATGATAATTTGAAGATAACGAAGTCAGGCTTTGAGTTGGGAAACTTTCACATAATACTATAATCTCTTCCAACTTCTTAAAGCACATTGTAATATTTTGCTCTTTAAAGTTTATAATTCTGTAGGTAAACTGTATAATACAATGACGATTAACCTGCTATGTACTAACTACAAACTGTAAAAGAGTAAAGAATCATCTGCCACATGGAATTTAAAATTATAAAATCGGATACAAACTTATCCGTGTCCTATACTCTCTCACCAGAAAACCTCATCTCCCCGAGTTATTACATCAGAAAACTATCTATATCTAAAATCTACTTCCCCGGATGCACGCGATCATACACAGCGGCCGCGATAAAGAACCTCCAAATTGAAATTCCCCTGATAAACAGCCGATGGATGCGCTCCAACATAAAACTCATCTCGCCGAGCAATTTGGCTCGCCGTTATACCACCGTGCGGCGGGCTTGTATATAATATGCCCATTTCGTGCAGCCTCATGCAACCGCGCGCCATAATGCATCGCGAGTTTGATGAACCGGAATTTCGCGAGAGTTACGACGGCGCTTACGTGCCTGGTGAGGTTGGGGTATACACGTAACTTTGCGAGGCTTATATACGCTGGGAATGAAGTTAGTCGCGGTGACGTCTTCGTATATACTGTCGAATTAGGCGGGGATGAAGTGATGGTGTTGGGAAATTGAAGTTTGTTGTGCTAGTATGTAATTTGATAAAGTTGAAGATGCAGTCGACGTAGAGGTTGCGTAACAAATTATGTTTCCAGTTTCGAATAGTTATTATTGGTTGAAAAAAGATAAAACTTATTAATTATTTATATAAATATATCTCTAATCAATGTCGACTCTAATGAACAACTTTCAAATACTGACCTAATTATCAAAGATTGCCTATTTTTAGTACTGATGTATATTTGTAAAGAATCACTTAGGAATAGGTTTATAAAATTTTGGCAATGTATAGTTAAAAAGCACGCATGACGTAACTTTTTATTTCACTTTACAACAAACAAATCAGAGCACCAACAGCCATGACAAATCCAACCACCCGCGCAATTATACCGCAACCGCAATCAAAGGAAAATCGCATAATTGAATTTCCCCCGTTTCCGCGCGTGCCTTCTAACCAAGCACTACGCTCATCCACGCTTTTACATTATATATATACATATATATTTATCGATTCGGATTAAAGTATACGGCAGATGAGTCACTGCGTGAGACACACCCACGGAAATTTCAACGCACACGTTGTAGCGCTCGTAAAGAGGCAGAACAAAAGGCAGCGACGCGCGGTAATTAAAGAAGGACGCGGCCTCAGATTTCTCTCGCGTGAAAGGAGAAAATAGGAGGGTGGAAAAGTCCGTGTCGCCGATGCTATCTGTCGCCGGGGCGTAATTTATTCGAGGGAACCGCGGGGACAAATATTTATATGTACACGTGCGTATATCACGTGCGGTGACGCAGGGACAGAGGAGGCAGCACGCGCGGAGCGCGTGTTTCGCTGATAAGGGTGGGGGTAATAAAAAGGAAAATTCTTTCCTTTTTTTCAGTATGTGGTTTACGAAGGGGATTAAAAAATTTCCATGGTGACCGAGTGTGTATAAGGTTTCTTTGGTAATGGTTATAGGTATCAGGTATTGTGGTTAGGGTCGTGTAGGTTTCCTTTTTAAATTAAACGATTATTGTTAATCTATATCGAAGGAAGAGGGTTAAATACTTATAGATGTGGTTTTAAAAATTAAAATGTAGGAAGATTTACTGTAAGTTTTGATCTATTTCCTACACGTGTGCTAGATTTATGATTTCTTAATAAATTAACAAAAATTCTTTGAATTTTATAACAAACATTTCTTTCAATACAAATTTAAAAAATAAACCTTAATTCCATATTTGAAACAGATAAAAAAAGATTATTTCATAAAGTGATGTTATTTGGTGAAATATAATGCGAGTGTGCTCAAAAGGTACAACCTATTTTCTATCCTGACACTTATTTTCTGAATGAGTAAATTGAATAAAGTTCTGTTATCATTAGCATATATACGAGTTTCCCTTAATACTAAATTTGATGAGTCACTGTGCTACTTTCTATCAAGATTTGCCTGCAACCCACAATAAGTAAAACACATATCTAATTTGTAAATGAAAATTCTGAACTAAGGAACTTTGATACCATCAAACCCCCCACGATTGTGAAAAATCAATACAATAGAAACCCGTCCAAAGCAATCCAGATGAAGCCGTCCGCCTCATCCACAATTCTCCCTATTTCGAAACATCACGCAATAGAAAATTAACATCGACCGCGCGGTCTCTCTCGATTTCCCACGCGGAACAATCGAATGGGAAAAGGTCGCCGTGCTTTTTTCTCGCGCTTCGGCGAAACGTTCGTGGAAATGAGCAAAAACGTAATTTCCGTAGCCCTGAAAGCTCGCTTGCATGTGTATGTAACAGCGTATATATACCAAGAAGATGATCTCGTTTGAAAGTGCCGCGAGACACGCGATGAGAACCGTCGCGTGGACATTATAGTATGTGTATCTAGGTATACGAAGGTTGGGGCAGTGTTATGCTTTATTGCCGTTGTGCAGCGGTGTGTGTTTGTATGATACGGTGCGGACGTCTACCTCAATGAAACGTAGACGAGGGCTGATTAATGAGCGAATTAAAGGTCTGTTGTTCTGAGGCTGATCTAGTTTCGTCAGGGTTAATTGAAAGGGAGTCGCTCTCTTGAAAGATGGAATTCTTTCTCTTCTAGTTTATTAGTAAGATAATTGCATGGTGTCTTTCGTATACGTCGGATGAGAATGCAATTTTGGCCGAATATTGAGGTTTGTTACGATTATCAAATAACAAAAATAATTTTTGGTAAAGTTAATACGAATGAGCATGATGATTAAGTAAAGTCACAGTAAAGTTAAATTAATTATTTAGTATATACTTATATATTATTCTATACCCATCATGCAAAAGGGGTTTTACATGTTTATGCAAATAATTTAACATAAATAGCAAAATTACAATATAGCGAAACAGTATTGTACTTACATAAATTAGGATGTAGTAAGGGAACCACCAACAAGCCTCTTCTAGCATGCTGCATAGTCGAAACGCGCACTTCCGGTTTATTGAGTTTCTCTATATTGATCTTGAGTAAAACAAAATAATTATAGCTGGAAATACCTTATTAAAATTGTATTGTATTTAGAATAAGTTGAATTTTTTAAAAATCGAAATAAAATTGTTTTTAACATTTTTTAAAAATAAAACATCACTCAATAAGAAAATTGTAATTAAAATAAAATAACAAAATTTTTCAAAATTGTAGAAATTTAAAAATAAAACAGTATTTCAGTAGCCTAACTTATTTTTGAAATTGGTTTAATAAATAATTGAAGTCGTCAATAAGCCAAGATCGATGACAGGAAATAGGCAAGGAGAAAAAAAGTAGAACTACATTTTTAATAAAAATGTTATTTTAATATGACAAACGTGACATAAACATTCGACAGAATTAATTTTTATACAAACATACATGTTACACGTGCTAATTATGAACGAAAATGGCGCACGTTATTATTCACAGTGACACTATGCACTTATAAATATCTAAATGGTGAAATAGAACGTCGGTATAATTATAGTAACAATGAAACTTGCAATCTCGATTAGAAACAAATCCGCCCGCGATGGACGTTATAGATAATATTTTATACTATATATTTCGTACTTATAGTCAACGTAGTTCGTTTTACGCGTATGGCGTGCATGAAAATCGCTCTGTTCCCGACTTTCCAGGTGCGTGGTAGTTAAAATGGCATGAACTTAAAAGGAAGAAGGCACATAGAGTACAGTACATTTAAAGGTGGTCGTACAGTTCATCATTATTTTCCTTGTCGATGCATCAAATATTTAATATCGCTTTGGTAAAGTGAATTGTTCATTCGGCTCTTTTAACGCACGGGGCTCTTAGTGTATAATATGTATTTTTAAGTATATATTTTTATAAATTCCACCGATTTGAAAAATTTTGTGGTCGCACGAAGGTGACAATTGTAAGATATGAGTTCATAGATTACATTTTATTGATTATATGAAAATGCAAGTTTTTTTATGTTTCAATATATTATGTATTGTGAAACATTTTTTCTCTGATTATTAAACTATATAAAATTGTTGTACCCATTTTTTCTGCAATTTGTAAAAATTATAATATCATATATTTAATAAATTCCACTTGTAACTATGCAGTTTTTGTAATTATGCCATACAAAATATTTACGATAAATCAATAAATGAAATAACTTAAAGAGTTACTAACACATTATGAATTATTCCAAAATGTGTACAAAATTTTACATATTTTTGAATTTTTTTTTTATAAAAAGTCTTGAACCATTGAACTATGCTATGAAATTTGATGAATTTACGACCCTAAGCATCGTTTTCTGATATAATGGCAATAAAAGCATTAAATTGGCATTGATACTATTTGATACCATTTTGAAAATAATAATATTCTTATATATTTGAAACTTCATATACGATTATAATATTACCTATGCAGATGATAAAATGTGCCGCTCGCAGCAATTCTTTAAGTTTTACATAAATAAAATTTTCCTATATATTTCTTGATAGAAAAACGTCAATTTTAAAATAATTATGGCCAAAAGCGATGCCTCTATATTAATTAAAAATATCTTCTATAATAATCTTTCTTTTTTATGTATTGCATTATTTTTATTATGTTGAAGATTTTAGAAGCTCTCCTATTATGTTTCTTATGAGTAATTGTAGACGATGTGGCATGACAATCGTTTTAGGCGTTATTACTGAAATTTCTCCATGATATTTGACATGGTGAAATGCATGATATAATAATGATAATATATTAGATACAATATTTTTATTCATACATTAATGTTAATAAACACACAATAAAAAAGACAAACTTAACAGCTTACAATTTTTATAAGAATGAATTGGTAATTGCAAAATAAAAATAAACAAATTCATATCCTACCGAAGGGCAGTTCACGCTCTGTAAAAATGCAATAAAAGTTTTATGAAAAAATAAATATTTTATAAAACTCCAAAGATTGTTCACGTTTTAAACATTTGGATAAAGGAGGACAGAGTAGTGTCATATGCCATTGTAAGAAAATTTAGTCTTTGTTAGATCACAGAAATTTTTAGATGAAATTTAATTATAATCGTTTTTGTACAAATTCACTTCTTTTGAAAGTCAAACTTTACTCATTGTAAAGTATGACATATGACCCTATTTCATTAATAAGTTTAAAAGTCTTTAAATACTTGCTATTCAAACTTTCGAGTTGGTATTAGAATTATGTAAAAGTTACACTTTGTAGCGTAAAAACTTTCATTAGATATTGAAAACGTTTTCAAACTTCAGTATATTCTTCTATAGGAGTATAAAAAGAGAAGAGTTTTTTCTTACTTTTTTAGAAAATTTTGAAGAAATAGCGCAACAAATTTTCTGATTGTAACAAAAACAAATCATCAACTAAAAGAGTATCACATTTTGTTTTGATTATCAGTATCAGCTATGCTTTTACTCGTTTAATTAATTTCTAAGCAATTGTGTATTATTAAGATCAATAATTTATCAATCTTAATCGTCATTAATAAAACATTCATACAAGTTCGTATTCTGTATAATTTAATTACGAAGGAATTTGAATTTCAGATTGAAAACAACTTCCAATACGAGAAAGTAACATTAATAATAGAAAAATATGACGTAATTTTGCAGTGATTATAATGATCATCGCAAATCAAATTATATATTCAAGTATAAAAACTTGTGTTATATTATTTATAATCAATTATTTTAATATCAAGTGGTCGCAGCATTACAAAAAGGCCACGCTTACGGAAATATACAACAATTACGCTATCAGTTTTTGGCCCCTCGAGGGTTAACGCGTACACTGAATGATTGGCGTTTAAAATCGCTAGCGTGTGCATCTTCTTCGTTCGAACGATTCCAATTCACAAACTAAGGAAGATTTTCCATTGTATCTTTCGTATGATATAAATAGTGGCAAATGATCAAATTTTTCGAATGATTAAAATGTTGAATATGAGTTGTATTGATTAAAAAAACTTACAAAATTTTGAATCAGATAATAGTATAAAAATTTTGTTTGATGACTTTCGCACAAATTTTGTGTCCATCAATTTTAGAAAAATTTTCTAAAGATCTATATATTCTAATTATATATAAATAATTGATTCCTGAAAATAATCGTAATTACGTATTCCATAGAAAAATTTAATTGGTTCTAGTATCTTATTCAAAATTTTAATTATTCTAAATTAGGATTATCCCACGTATTTATTAACCAAAATTATAATTGAATTACGATCTTTTTTCGAAACTCAAAGATTTTGTTTCAATTTTAAAAATTCTATTCTAATTATATAATACGACTATAATGATTTCCAAAAGTTTTTGATGCCATGAAATATTAAAAATTTGTAAGATATACAATATGAGTTTTGGTAGAAGATGAAAAAGCAAATTCAGTCCTAATAGGTTAAACATATCCAAATAACCTTTGCATGTACCATGAAACAGCCTTGAAATTTTATTAATGTTTTTTACCAAAAAATTATCAAAGTCTTGAAAATTATACAAAAAAAAGCGTTATAAAAGCACTCAACCAAAAAGATTTAATAGGGATACTATATACAGCAGAAAAAAATCGTTTAATGTCCCATTCGTTGATGTTAGGGACTAAAGTGATCTGGAACACACATAGTTAAAAATAAAACTTCAAGGCTTTTCACGACATGCCGACAAAGGTTGTACGAAAATTAGAAGTGCATAACAATTTCGCCGATGCATTAAGCGACAATGCATGAAACGCAACGGCCTTGGAAGCGCGACGCCTTTTATTTCGTGGGAGATTGCGTGTAAAATAAGCTTGCGATAAAGGAGCAAGTAATTTTTCTCGATTCCACTCCATTGCCATTCAAGACATTAAACTTTATTCTGCTTGTTTTACATTCTTTCTGCGCTTGACTAAAAAAAAACTTTACTCATTTAATTATTTTAAACGTTCACAAAAACTATGTTGCCAAATATTAGAAATTGATTTATCATTGAATTGGAATTTTTTATATGAAATTCACCTGATATAATATCGCGATGTCATTATCGTCAATTCATTGACCGTGTATTATTTTGAACAGAATGTACCACTGAGACCGACATCAATCCCTACAGACCGAAAATAATTCTATATCTCGATTCCATATATATCGATTACTTTATCACAATGTACAAATTAAATTTGTAACAGAATCTTCCAAAAGTTGAAAAATAAAAAAACAAATCAATACGCACCGTTTAATTAATCATCCAACCCACCATATCTCCCATGAGCATCGCGTTTCCACTGCCGCCGGTCGTACGCCATTGCACGCGCGGGAACCATATTCACCCCTCGTCGCCAATATCTCCCTCAGAACGAGTCCTCAGCGGACTCGTCGGTGTCGATGAGGGGCAGACTCTCGTACTCGGGCCTCAGTCCTCCGTTAGCGCCGTTGGTGCCACCATTGCCGCTTAAGCTCGGCTTGAATTGTTAAGTCGCCTTGGCCCCGCTGCCCGTATCGCTTTTATTGCCCGTCGACGAGGGCGCGTCGTGGCTATTGCTCCGCTGATGCGCCTCGACCAGACCCTCACCTTCGCCCTCCGCTTCGCCACGGCCTGGGTGCTTGTCGATGCAGTAGCGGCAGTGCATCTTTGCGTCGTCGCCGACCTGTACCGAGCGCGTGATTATCACGAGCGTCGTGAGACTGATGACGAAGAGGCACGAGGGCACGATCACCGCGATCAGGAGCTCGGTGCGGGTTTTGTTGAGGTCGAAGCGGGCCACCACGAAGAACGAGTCATTCTGTGGGCAGAGTTGAAGGTACAGGGATTTTTTGTGATTAAGGGTTGGGAAATTAGACGTTTTTGTCATTTAAATTTATAATAAAGTATAATCCCTTTTATTTTTATTACAGTCAAGATAAAGGTCCTGAAAAGTATTATGTATAAGATTAAAATTTTCTTTTTTCTCTTATGATGATTAACCCTAAACGGTTGATACAATTTTTCTAATGTGTGCAGTACCATCAAGTATAGTAGTAAACTGGAACCTATTTCTTTTATCTATCTTTTATGTGTTAATCTCCATATCTCTTCATTCTTTATTTTGCACTTGATGGTGGCCACATATTCCGCTTTATTGGAAAACGTGACGTTGCAACCACGAATAGACAATTTTATATTATTTA
>UXGD01001236.1:0-37564 GCA_900474315.1 Torymus auratus | reverse complement strand
TTTTATTAACTTTTTCGTAATTTTTCATACTTTTAGTGTAAAAGTTATTAGAATTTTAGTAAATATCTCACTTGTGCGATCTTGTGGTGGGATTCTACGTACAGTATAGTAATTTTTCCTATAAGTATTGTAAAAATTCTAAAACTTTTTTCTCAGTGTGGTTTTCTACCAAATATAGAACCGCAGAATAAAAGAAAAAATCCTTTTTTCCATGAAAGTGTTCGACTCGAGCGCTGCAAACTTCAAGCTCATAACATCCGCCTAAAGGCGCCGCTGCGCGTATACATATCCGGCTTTAGAAAGTTCAGCGCGTATCAAAGCGCGAGCGCGAGATTAGCCGCGCGGCGCGCGCAGAATTAACAGAAGGTGAGATCGCGCGTGCGTGTGTATGTGGTATACGTACTTATAAGCGCGCCGCGCCGTCGCGGCGGCAGCGCGGGTTTCACGTCTGCCGCCAGTAAACGCGCACGTACATAGGGAAATTGGAAACGGCTCGCGGATCGAGTGCGCGCGCGGAGAGGATATTTGTCGGCGTTTTATGTGCGCCTGAAGTAGCTACCGGGTCGCGGCGCGCGGAGGATAGTTTTGCGGCAACTATACGTACAAAGCGGCGAAAGTTTTTTTTTACGAGAGAGAGACTACATTGTACGAGGTTTATTGGGAGGAGGAGAATCGTTTGTATGTGGAATTGAATTCGAGTATAAATATTTATGCGCGAGGTGAAAATAAACGCTGGGAAAATGAATATACTGTGTATACGTATGTGTGTTATTCTTCTTCTTCTTCTTTGTGTGCTGCGTTTGTTTGGGTTGGGTCGCGTGCGATCGCTCCGATATGACATATATTTCTATGCGCGCTCTACATTTATTTTAAAACATTACGTTCAACGTTAAGTATTTTAAACGCTACGAGTCTTTAAGTGAATTTCTGGAAAGCGAAAAGGAAAAAAATAACTTTCCGAGTGCCTTTTCAGTTATCTTGAAAGTTTATATTCAAATTTAGCTGGAATCCTTGAAAATGCAAGAGAATTTCTCTCTCTCTTTTACGCGCGGCATATCTTAAATTAGCGGCGTTTGCCTCTCTCTCGCGCGTGTAAAAATTCTTCGTGAAATTCCCTGAAAGTGGAAGATGGAATTCAGTCCCGAAGCGACGAGCGCCACTGTGTTTCATAGAACTTTTCATGCGCGTCAAGGTTACAATAACAATCTCGAATTACACGCACGAGATTTAAATCTTCCAATTTTCATTTTTATAAGGAAATAAGTTACGTTCATTGTCACGTGTATAACACATCTTCTCCCATTCCACGCTAAATATACTTCCTACTTAAAACACACACTTATTGCTCACATTAGCGGCGTTATATACCTCGCATAAAGAACTCGCGCACAAAGCTAACCGAATCATCCACAAAGACATCCCCGACAAAATATAACAACCACTCCCCCTCATTACTCCTCGTAATTCGACCCATCATCTTCCATTATCCCCCACAAAAAACTCTTCGATTATACTCTCTCTTCTATCACCACGCGCGTGTAGGTATATTTTTGAGCAGCGGCCGCGTTATAGTCCAACAAATTATCCCGAACGCGAGGCGCGCTTCAGCCGCGCTCGGTCTATTTATAATCACGCGTGTGCGCTGGCTAGGGCGCTCTCGAGAGAGAACGGAGGCGAAATTTATTGAACGCGTGGATTTAGTGCGCGTAAAAAGAGGCTAAAAGGGCATCATTGCACGCGCGCGCGGAGGAATATGTAGTTGAGACGAGAGGATGTGCAGCGATGACTTCAAAGGTTTCGATCGGAGGGCTCGCTGCGGTGATGAGAGTTGGCCGGAAGCGATAGGATTTATGGTTGAGTTTGAGGAGAGAGAGAAGTTTTTTTAGTGGTGGATGGTATTTCGATCGCGGTGATTATATTTTCGTGGAAATGCCCGGAGCATTAGGGTAGTGATAGAGCTTTATGATTCTTTGATGGGGTATTTTGATGTCAATAATTTTGAGTGCTTCAAGTATACAGGTACTTTTCTTTCAAACGGTATGATATTACGAGAATGAAAATGCATTATTCATAGAATGTTATTAATTTATGCGGAATGTCCTAGTTACTGAAATCTAGCGTTACAGTTACTGCTATTTGAAATTTTCTGCAGAACGAACTGTCCGCGATTTTCTTGATGTATATAATGCCTTCAAATTAACCTACAAATTGCGCATAATTATTTTCAACCTTAAAAATACCCTCTCACATAAAATTACTTAATTCCCAAAACGTGCAGCTCACGGGGCATCAGCAGAGCTTAACCGCAGCTATACAGCAGAGCTCCACATTCAAGTGCACAAATATAAACCTATGAGCCCACTTAATTCCCGCGATAAACTAGCACACGCGCACTATATCCCACCCAAAATATACCCGCGCACATATCTACAACTTCCAAACTTCCTTCTCAATCCACACCTCTTCGACCGTGAAACTCCACTTAACTTCCCCATCGCGGCCACCCGCATCTCTTACAAAAAAAGCGCCCACACCACTTATCACAGACGCGACGCTTTTCCATCGGCGGTGCAGGCGCCAGTGCACACTTGTATACGAAAAAAACGGAAAATAACGCGCGGCGCGTGTGTCTGTCTCTGTGTTACGCAACGCGTTCGGTACACACGGATTCTGTTACGCGCTGATTTTCCCCCTATAGTACGTATATATATGTATTAAATCAATGCGCGCGCTTACGTAAATCAACCGCCGCGCGCGGCGCGTCTATGCTCTCGTGCATCGTTTCCAAAAGGTATAATACGCATACCCTGATGCCCGATATCTATATACTCACTTACGGTACTTTCTATGCGCGTGTAAGCGCTGATTGATTATATCGCGCGATCGATAATATAAGCGCGGACTAATTGCACAGTGACATAAAAATAATCGGCACAAGGCTCTCCGCACGTACACTTCTTTTTTTTTTTGAGCGATGAAAATGCGCGCCGTGATTTTTTCAAGGCTATAAATCTCGAGCGCGCGTACACGAGAGCTACCTGCTTTCATGCACACGCGCCACCGATTAATGCCTGAAAATAACGAGGCGCCTTGTTTCGAGCCTTATATGACTCTCTTTCTCTCTGTGCGCATGTGTATATGTGCATGAGATGTCTTGTACGTATGACGGGTGTTGTAAAAGCCTACATGCGCCGCCGGCGGCGTTGGGAAAGAGAGAGAGACGTATATATGTATTATACGCGGCGCACCTGCCGGCATGTGATAAGAGCTGCTTACGACATGGAGATTATAAGGGACGTGTAAAGCTCGAGAGAGCTGCGTGTATATTAGAGTCGAAATATTTAGTGACGCACGCGGATTATTCGAAACTATACGAATGGTACGTCTTGCGTGTAATGTGGAGTATATAAGCGGCTGCGGATTATAAAGGCGAGAGCATCAACAACAGCCATAAATAATGCAATTAATTAATAACGAGTTATTTATCGAATCTCTGCGCGTGATTTTGCACAGACCATGTAGGTGCGCGAGTTTGACGCAAGCGCGCGATTTTGCAAATCAGCCGCGCTGTCGCTATTGAATTATCCGCGGAATAGACGCATGCAAATTATTCCGAGATCTCGCGCACACTATATGTATAGATATATATACATGTATAACGGAATAATTTATATATCTATCCGCGATTATGTTTCGTATGTGTATATTGCTCGCGCGCGCTAACGAGGTATGACTAATGTATCTCCAATTTGTAACGATAAGAGCTGAGCAATACTGCAGTTTCGAAAAGCTCAGCCGTTGCGAGAATTTAGGTTTATTAATTGATAAGATTGAGTGTGGCACTGGGTGAACGTATGAGATGAAAAATTAGGTTAATAAAGGTGAATAATTTACGCTGCGGCCTGTTTTATATACCCTTCTAGCAAAAACCGCTCTCGTTGTAATATTTTTATAATTTATAGCAATAAAGATTTTTACGGGTCAGATATGAATTATGCCGCTCGCGGCGGTATAAAAATACCACGTCTCCTTTATTACTATATAGGACCGCTAACATATCAACGCGCGGGGTCAATGGGTCAATGAAAAATGGAATAGATTAGGGCTGAGCGAGAGCAAGACAATACAATATTTCTGTAATTATTGTCACGCTCTTGTAAATTCTTGAAAATTTATCTCTTGTCTTGGACTTTTCAGTCAATATGCAAAGTATTATTGTATTTTCTTGAAATTCTTGATTATATTGGAGTTACGCAGACGTGCGACAAAAAAAGAGTCGATTGTTTAAAAAATTCTTATACCCATTATTTCGATAAATTATGACAATTAGAAAATGTTATTATTTTCAAGACAAGACAAGATTCTTTATGTTTTTGGCAACACAATCTTGATATAGTATTAAAAACTGTATATAAATATTGTGTCGAATATTATTGTCTTGAATATTGAGATAAGACAATACAATATCAAGATTAATCTTGCTACATCGTGCAGCCCTACAATAGATACAGTGTATAGAGATAGTGTATATAGGTATAATATACACTATATTTTTATATTCTTTCATAAGCGATTCCCTTAGATATCTCGAACCCACCGATAAATCCAGCAATACTATCGACACATCCTATCAATCTCCAAACTAACCCACAGCTTTTCTTTCTCTGATTCCAGGGACAACGACGGACCTCGTGCCCCAGCTGCTGGGCATGTTCGACGAGCTCGCGCGCGGTAAGTGCGACCTCGACCCCACAGCCGATCACCATCTCCATCAGCATCACTGCCAAGTCCACTGTCAACTCCATCATCAGCAGCAGCATGTACTTCCAGCGCAGTTACAGAAACGTCTGAGCCTCGCGCAGAAGCGCAAATCGCGCGTGTCGCAGCTGCTGTGCGAGAACAACGTCATCACGACGACGACGACGATGGCGCCGGCGCCTGGCGACGAGGACGTCTGCCACGAGGGCGAGAGAGTTGGCACGCCGACGATCCTCGTCGAGGATAAGTCCAGCCCGAGGCTGGGAAGGGAGTTGGGTGGTGGCCAGGGATCGCCTACGCCGTTGAGGTGAGTTCAAGTTGTTGAATCAGATTACGATTACAGTTGGCCGCTATGTTTGTTATATGGAGGTGGAATGTTGTCGTAGTGGTGACATGCGCAGACTGATTCATTGCACTGGACACGTTAGAATTGCCATTAGCAGGTTAATGAGTGATCTTTGCTGTCGCTTAGTGCTGGCAAGTTTATCCGTTAAAGTAAAACTTTTTTTTTCTAGTATAGGTTATACTAACTACTCGCTTGGGAATATGGTTAATCAGAGCGCGCAGCCACACGTGTACAGTGTGTGCATGATGTCCGCGTCGATACTGTCTATATGAACACACACGACACAAACAACTTGTTTATACCTCTATCAGCAGAATGATATACCGCGTTGACAGAAAAAAATTCTATAGCTATATTTTTCTCAAAGATTATTATCATCACTCGAAAGGCTATATATATAAATATAAAATCCAGTTCAAGTTGTATATATACGCGCGAACGAGGTTATCACTCGAAAAGTGCAAAAATACACTGTCGCTCGTACATTTATCTCGTCGTCGCGAGCTAAAATTATTATCTCGACAATCGGAGAATCATCCCACTGCCGCGCCCTGTCATAATACGTGGGGATTCACGTCAATCGACGTGTCAATAAGACAACATTTTTGATAAAAGCTCTCTGAAAGGAAGTCGATACAGCATAGCGTCGTCTAAAGAATATCCTAAAAATAAATTTCTCGGTTTTAAAATGCACGTAGGTATTGTAGTACACATTAACCTCCGGCTGCCTAGTACGTGTCAAATTGCACGTCTCAGATTTTCCGAAAACTGCGCGTCTGTATACCTGAACGCGCACGACACCCACGCCAACATTCCCATGATGAACGTCCCGCAGGGAACCCCGACCCCGCGTATACGTGCGGAAACAACGGAGCGCGTTTTATGGCTTAATCCTGCACTTTCGCCTTCCCGCTCGTAAACACGACGGTGCATTTCCACGGAGTTTCCCGCTTTCTCACGCGGCGAGGGCGTG
This sequence comes from Torymus auratus, assembly GCA_900474315.1. Lineage (NCBI taxonomy): Eukaryota > Metazoa > Arthropoda > Insecta > Hymenoptera > Torymidae > Torymus > Torymus auratus. Next base: position 31,487 of record UXGD01001236.1, on the reverse strand, counting down.
GTGGACGCCTGAAGGATTATGAATTGCACGTGTATATGGTTTTTGCCATTACGATGCGCCGGCGGTGTAGTAGTAAGTGGGAGTATTTTAACGTACGGGCGCGACCTGTTTTTGCGCGGTCGTGTTTTTAGAAAGGGGATATTAATGGGGTACAATGATTTTTCGTGGGGCGCAGCTATTACATGGAAATTAATAACGTTTATTGAATGGATCGTAGGTGTTAAACTGTACACCGTTTAGATTTATACCACCTGAAATCCATCTTTCCCGCGTGACCGTTAAATTTTCCAAAGAGTTATAATACCCGCGTGTATATACGAAGTCAATTTTCTCCGTTAACAGAGCGCGCGCGAGCGGTTAAATTTTTCGCAAACACACGATATAACAGTACCCGCACTTATCATCCAAACACCGACCGAGATACCCTCGTTCAACGTTATATATATATCTCCGTGTCGGCGATCCCCGATCACCTTTCAGCCAATTTCACGGTATTAAACACTCGATCCCCGCGCACTTGACTCGGGCGTCGATGCGTCGCGCCTCTTTTTGCCATCTCTCTTCTCTCTCTGGCAAAAACTCGGCCAACGCGCGCGATCTCTTCATACGGACTCCCACGTTCCTCTTCTTCTCTCTGAGCAGCGTGTATTATCGCCGCGTGACGCCTCGTGTAATTATACGGGACGCGGTCGCGGCGAAGACGTATTATACGCGTGTGACGTGATTTCGGCCTCGTGTAATTGTGTGGTGTGGGTGGTGTTTTTTTTGCGTGGGAGGAGGGTTTGTTGATAGTCGGTCATTAGGGGGAATTAATGTAATTGTAATGGACGTTTAGCCGGCAGAGATGGAGTTGTTTTTTCGTGATGTGTGAGAGAGGAGCGGCGTGATGGCTTGTTAATTGCAGGGGGAAAGAGAAAGGTTTTTCAGCTTGTATTACTTTTTAGAGTCGTTTAATTCGTGCGAGAGATTTGTGTTGATTTAGGTTTGATGGGTTCGATTTGTTGAAATCGCGTGGTTCAGGAGGACGAGTTACGTGTATTATATATCTTGAAGCGTACGCGGTAGCTTTAATTTCACGGCTGTCAAAATTACCGAGGACCGCTGCTGCTCGAAAGTGTCGATTGTACCGTTAATCGGATTTTCATGAAATGAATCACTCACGCGTGTCGAGAGAGGCGAAATTCCTCGGATTCTTGACGATATGTACGCTTTTACGAATAAGTAGATCATTTAAATGTATAATGAATATGACGTCTTATCTTCCGGCTCTTGCTTGTAATTTGCATGAATATATTGCCGCTAGTGACGAGTCGACGTATCTCAAAATATGTATCGTCGATGCGTAGTGATGTATTGCGAGTTATGGACGCAGTTTAGAACGTTTTTCGGGTTTCCATCGGTTTGGAAAGTCGACGATACTTGAATACTTTGTTAATATTTGGAGGACGTAATAAGCATTATACAACGTATGTGTAACGGCAAAAAAATGTTGTTGTTACACGTGAATGCAAAAAATATTAATACATGCATTGTTTTTACCCAAGGTTGATAAAGTGAAATTAGATAACGCGCGTTTTACGTAAATTTTAAGATGAAAATTCCTCGGCAAAAAACCGCGATTAACTTCCTCTCCAAAAAATATATAAACACTCATCGCTGCTTACATAATAAAAAACAACTATATCGTTCCATTCTTATGTACATGCATATATAATTAAAACACGCCGTTAAAACATGTAGTTCATTAATTATAATTAAAAAACACCGGTTGCCGCGTAGTTTTGTTTTCTACCAAAAAAGTCCCTAAATTTTTCCTGGGAGAGAGAAAGTTCCATCGCAAAAACAGTGAAAGCGACACGAGCGCACGCGCGTATGAATTTCCAGTGCGAGGGTCCGCGCCCCATTAGGGCCAATTTGTGCTCTTATTTTAGCTGAAAAAAAAATAGAATGCCATATTGCGCGTTCCCATAACGGGCGAAAATTCATCATCAGGATTGAATTTAAGTTCGCATTATACGGACATTTCGAAGGCGCACCTGTGTATATCTCAGCTTTCAAATGCACGCCGTTTGCTCCTTTTAGTCGTGAATCAAAGCAGGAAGTAAATACTTTGGTCAAGGTCGATTTGTTTATTATAACAGCTTCATTCCTATATGCCATTCGTAGTACGTGACTTGTTATACTTACTAATTTCAGTCTCTGAAAAGAGAAATCATTTTGTTTCCGAATTAGACAAGTCTCTTAAAAACCTATATACACGTACACAATAACCATAGATAAAGAAATAGATATATATATCTGTAAAACATGAAATCGATCGCATTGCAGGTACAGCGGTCGTCGATGCAGGGTCCACGGCAGCAACGCGTCTGGGGGCGGTAGCCGGCCCGTCTCTGGCAGCTCGATCGCCTCGAGCACCTCGTCGAGTGGTTGCAGTCACCATGGCGCCCCTCACCACCATCACCATCACCACCATCACCACGGCTCGGCGAATCCGTATTTGGCGTCCGTCGAGTCGCTCGCTGATACATGTGCCAGCTCTCAAGGTGAGCTGTCGTTGTTGAAAAAAAGAAGGTTGAGATGTGTTGATGGGTTTTCGGTGGTTGTGATGAATAGAACTAGGTAATGTGAAGTGGGAGAGGGAGCTTCGTAGGTGATTAGGTGTAGCAGAGAAGTTCTGCAGGCTATTAGTTTTGTATTTGAGTATGAGAAGTTTGTATATTGATTTTGACAAGGGATTTCGGTAGATTAAATGGATTGTTTGAGGTAGGGTGAGGGTGAAATTCAAATGTTTATTGTTATTATAATAAAGATTTATCTTTATTCCTATTTTAAATATTTAATATATTGATCAATTATTTTGTACATTTGAAAAAGTTAACAGGTTCAGTGCGGCATGAGCCAAATAAGCTCACGAAATTTTTTGCCATACTGTAGATTGCTGTAAAACAAAAAAAAAAAAATGTAAAACTTGTTTCCCATAACGTTTTTCATATCAGACACGATAGTAATACACATCATTAGGAATACCTAAAATTGAAAATATTTTCGATTTCTTTTTATTATTTGTAAACCTAGTGTATTTTTCCTTATACATTATCCGCACTGAACCTGTTAACTGTGCATTATCTTTTCGTGGCCTTGCAACGCTGTAAACTTCGAACACAAATAATGAGTCTTTCAAACATTCACGTTTTACAGTGTTTCATATAAACCGGTCATAAATTCCAATTTCTTTTAAAGAATCTTTTAAATTACAATTGTATATTCATTGTTTCTGATAGATAGATAATCACATAGCTTTTTATTATTAGTATATACACCATAATAAATACCTAAAGAACTTCTTTGCACCGATATTACACAAAACACTATTCACTATACACCCCTTATCACTCGAATAGTTTATAAATAAAGATAAAATCAAAAGCTACATCCGCTATACGATATTTTTCACGTTTATTATACAAAGCTCCTCCTCTCTTCTCGCTTCCCTTTCGAAAAAGCGCGCATTACATACCAGCACCTTACGCGCCTGAAACTCTCGAAAATTACATGCGCACACCTCGCCGCAACTTTCGACGCATCCGCGCGAGAGCTACCTATTACGAAACCCAACAAACAACACCGCGCGCGCAGCCCACGCCGAAAATTCACGCGCACAAGTATGTGTACCTATACACTTACTCTCTTTTCTTTTCTCTCGCCGCGCGGCGGGTTTACATAAAAGTCGCGCGCGCGTGCGCCACTTTCACCCGCGTGATGCTAACTCTATCCGCGCTCTTTAAGGGGGTAAAAGGCCGCACTGCTCGACGACACTCTCATACAATGTAACCATTATACGAGAGAGAAATTTCTTCGCGTACGGTGTAAGTAATTGGCTGGAGAGTAGATTGGCCGGTAGCCAGATCGATGTTCTCCAGCACGCCGCATGTTTATCTAATTTCGCGAATGCATATAGCTGCATAATACATTCGTGCTATGTGGAGGACGCGATTTTGGTATCGCTCACGCGCGCGACTAATTGGCGGAGGAGCGTTATCTTTATATATACATACACGCGGCGAGGAGTTAGTTACGTAAGTGAGATTTTGTGCTACGCGTGAGATTTATGTGTCGAGGAGCTTTTTTGAGAAAAGCCAGTGAGAGAGAGAGGGGACGTGAGGTTTATTTATTCGGGTGGTAAATCAAGAGCGAGTATGAGAGACAGCCGATTATGCGAGATACGATTGCTAATTAGAAAGTGATAAATCTGTAACGAGCCGTAGCCGCGCGCGCGCGCGTGTGTAAATACGGAAGTGGATGGGAAGAGAGATAAGAGTTTAGTTTCTAATAAGATGATTATGTGCTCTCGGCGATTTTCGTATTTGCTTACATGTGTGTGTGTGTCTAACAAAGGAAAAATGTTAAATCGAAGTCAGGGTTTTTGCGTGGCGATTCGTATTAAAGAACACGTCTTTAAAGCGGTTGCGGTTTTTTACATTCGCAAAAAAAAACACACACTTCGTTATAACGAGGGAGATACTTAATTTTATATATCGAGATGCGTGGTGTATACACGAGCGCACGCCTCGCGTATAAAAAGAACGGTAACGTTCCGCGAAGTCGTAAAAATCCGCTGCCCAATGAGAGAGGAAAAAAGCGGAGACAATAACGAATTTACAACGTCGCAACTTTTCACCGACGCGCAGTAACGACGACGACGATTCTCGTAAAAAAGCGAAATACTCTCCCGACGGAGATATCTACGTCTGTGTGTATGTACGTGTGTGAGAGAGGCTTAAACGGCGATATAACCGTTGAATTGGTCTTGGAGAATCGACGATTTACACAGGGGAAAAATTTTTAGGTCAAAGACTTTTTTACGGCGCTCACTCGCGTCAAGTCGCATTTAGATATAAAGGTTTACTGCTTTGTACGTGTACATTACACCTGAGATTTCCAATATGTATGTCTACAAGAGAGACTGGAAAGTGATGCGATGTCTTTAAAGCCAAGTGCATGAGGCGCTTCGTTCAAGGTGGATTCCTTTTCTATAAAAATGCACGGCCGAAGGAATTTCGTCGGGGGGGAGAAGAGAAGAGAAAAAAAAGACAATGATCGCATTGGTTTAAAAATTGGGTCTTAAAAGGACGAAGGAATTTGAGTTAACTGAATCGTTTACCTTTGATGTCAATTTAGCGCGCGCGTATACGGCTGGTCGGCGGCGCTATTTTTAGTCGGTGAAAAAAATTTATTTTATGGACAATGTTTTATGTTTTACGTCTTTATATATTGAATTTCATGAAAGTTGAAAGGCGAAGTAACGCGCGACACGGCGCCGTCTCAAAATTTATGTGCAGAATTAATGTTTATCTCTTAAAAATTATATACGTGTAAAAGAAAATGTTCTTTTGATTACACTATTTCATACAAAATTCTCATTAATTATACAGTTTATATCAGTCTATTTGTTCTCTCACCACCAACATCCTTATTACACAGCATAATAAATTTCGCGCGTTACACAATCGCGCTCATAATTCACATTCAACCTGTCCTCGCCCACGTGTAACAGCACAACAAAAAAAAAACAGCTTTCTCACTTACAACCCATTGACGTTTACTTCCAGGCTCGGGCGACAGCGGCGTCGTAACGATCTCAGAATCGAGCAACGGCAGCAACGCTAGCAACAACAACATCTCCGGTCCCATACCCATCGGTTCGATAGCCAATGGTAAGATCCGTCTCGAGGACGTGGACCGGGCGACAGCTTTGCGCCACCTAGATGAGCGACGACCGCGGTACTGCGATCCTCACCGCAATCCAGTCGAGAGGGTCCTGCTCGAGATCCACGACACGGAGGACGTCTACGTCGGCCACCTTCGCCAGATCATTCAGGTATTATACAGACGAGTTTTCCCGGTTTTAGGCTTGTTTCGCCGGATGTACTGCTGGGAGAGGAGGGAAGGGCTTGATGGATGGAACGCGCGATGAAAGGCTTTTTGCGAGTGTGATTTATAGGGGGAAGTGGATTGCGTTAATGATGGAAGTTTTGAGGTGATTAATGAGGGGGCGAGGCGTGGGAAATTCTAAGGGCGAATGGTTTCCGCGATATAATTGCAATAATCTTCTTGCTTCTTGTTACAGGGTTATTTAATCTTCTGGAGGGACGATCCAGCATCGCCGATCCGGGAGGCAGACCTTAACGGCCTGTTCAGCAATATCGAGGATATTTATGAATTTAATCGGTACGGCATTTTTCCACTATATTTAATAAAAATTATTCAGCCTTACAAGGAAACCTGATTTCTTATCGGAGCATAATGTGACGTTTTACAGTAACTTCCTCTCGTCCTTGGAGAAATGCGGACTCGATCCGATCGCCGTCGCCAACACCTTTGTGAAGCACAATACTGGTTTCAAAGTGTACACGGAGTATTGCACGAATTATCCGAGGTAAACACACATACATACCACTTTTATCCTTATCTCTGTAGGGGAATCCCCCGATATTCAATATCGTTATTAATTTTTTTTTGTTCACATCGCGGTATAGATATCGAGCTCGATATAAATAGATTCTTATTTTTTTATTTTTTACGATTCCAGAACCTTCACGATAATCACGGACCTGATGAACCAGATGGACATAGACCGGGCCTTTCGCAAGCGTCAGGCGGAGCTCGGCCACGCTCTGCCGCTTGGTGCGTACCTCCTCAAGCCCGTCCAGCGCATCCTCAAGTATCACCTCCTCCTCGAGCACCTCGCCAAGGAATTCGAAGCGGACGAACCCGACGCTGTCAACGATGAGGAGGACGACAACGACGATGATGACGATGGTGAAGATTCCTCCACGACGGCGAAATCGGCGGGTCGCGTGGCGATAGCCGGTGCCCTTGAGGCGATGACCGGCATAGCGCAGCACATAAACGAGATGAAGCGCAAGCACGAGCACGCCGTGCGCGTCCAGGAGATACAGTCGTTGCTGTACGGCTGGCCGGGACCGGATTTGACCACGTGCGGGGAATTGATAGCCGAGGGGAGCTTTAGGATGAGGGGCGCGAAGGCACCCAGGCACGTGTTTCTCTTCGACAGGATGCTGCTGTTGACGAAGAAGAGGGAGGACGGCCTGTTGGTTTACAAGGCGCACGTTCTGGTGAGTTTCAATGGAAATAGCGGCCTTTTTGTAAGCGAAAGTTATATTTTTAGTATCCCGCGGCAATTGCACAATTTGAAAGTCATATCGAACATGTTGGTTCGCGCGCAATATCGATAACTAATATGTGTTGTAGTAAAAGGAGAAGCAAGAAGCATAAAAGCAAACAATTTATCGAATATGAGCCAACACACAATGTATAAAGAGAGTCGTAAAACTTTTTACGCCTAGATACCTTTTAAGGCTTTTAATACGATCATATTAAAATTTTATTGCAGTGTTCAAACTTAACTTTAATGGAAAGTATTCCCGGAGAGCCGCTCAGCTTTCATGTGATACCCTTTGACAATTCGCAGATTCAGTATAAGCTTCAGGTAAGATCCGTGGAGAAAGAGAATTTTTTATAACATGCTTTTATGCAGGTTGTATATTAATTATTAAATATTGGAAAATATTTTAGGCTCGGAACTTGGAGCAGAAACGCGAGTGGACCTTGCAAATAAAGAGAGTGATTCTAGAAAATTATAGCGCAGTTATACCCTCCCATGCACGTCAGCTTGTGCTTCAAATCGGTCAGAATAAGTATGAAGGTAAGATCATGGAATTTTTAATTTAAAAATAAATGAATTTTTTAATTATTATACAATTGTTTAATGAATAACCGAATTTTAAATAGACGATGCTCTGCCAGAACGAGGATACAAGAAATCTTCAGAATACTTTGATAGTAGAAAGTCTGACAGGGAAAGGCGAAGATCGGAAATCGGTATCAGGCAGAAGCTGAGAAAGGGAAGGAAGAGCGACGTATCCATAAGCACAGCTGAAGTAAGAGCTCTTTTGTTACGGAGTTGCGTATTATGAGGGATAAGTGTTTTAAATTACTTTTGAAACTAAATGAAATTATTTGCGTAGAATTCGCCAATGGTCGCACGAAAGAACCAGTCGGCAGAATCCATCAGTCACTTTGGGTCAAGGGACGATAACCTTAATCGGAGCTCTGAAGTCCGTGGGTCAAAGATAAAGGTAAAATAATCTTACAATATCCCAATACCAATGAATTTCTGCAACAAAATGTTAAAACAAATAATTGTCAAACAACAGGATCGTTTCACGAGTTGGCGAAGGAAATCCGAGCCAGGTTTTCAGTCCTATATAAACCTGAATCCGTCCGACAACGAGGATGACGCGGCGGACACGACAGCCGACAGCACGACACCAACTCAAGACGTCACGAGCAAGGACATCGAGACGCAGACGGAAGCCAACGAAGCGCGCAGCAATGGCGCATCGGCGGCTTCATCAAAAACCAAAGAGAATGGCACCGAAGAGTCTAAGAGCCAAGAGCTCAAACCCCAGCAGAGCGTCGAGGAAATAGTCGGTGACATTCTGATGCAGAATCAGGAGTTCCAAAGGCGCATGGATAAGCAGTACCAGCGCAACACTAGCTGTTTGCACAACAACATCCTGAAGAACAGCCACAGATACACCAGCGACACGGTGGTCGATAGTTCCGAGGACGACGACACGGATAACGAGGAAAAAGCGAGCAATAATTGCAGTCCCGGTAGCAGTAGCAATAATCTGAGCAATAAATCGCCAAGGTCGCGCGGCTCGCGCAGGGAACAGTGCTTCGTGCGCGCGGTTAATGCCTACAACCAGCGCAGCTTCCGCTCGCAATATGATAGCTTTAGAAACGTGGATACGGACAATGCGGGAACGAAAATTCTTCAGAGGCAGAACTCCGTCCCGATCGGAAAGACAACGCCGCGTGAGAAACGATCGCCTCTAGATGGTTACAAGAGACCAAGTATCATCACCGAGAGTAAGTTAATCAGGACTGCACTGCGGATTAGGGAGCATCGAGACTCGACATCCGAGCACGATGAGCCTATTTATGAGACGCCCAATGTTGGGAAGAAGGAGGATGTTGTCATCGATGATAAAGGTGAGGTCTTCTATCTTATAAATCCATAACAATTTTTTTCTGTTTATTTTTTATTTAATTGATTTTTCTCTGTATTTGTAGGCAACTGTGGTAACTATGACAACCTGCAACACATGTGGGATGGTTGTTGCCTGGAGGGTGACGAGGAATGCCCGAGCAAAGCCGCCGTCTGGCTTACCAAACTTTGCGAGGGTCTGCCTGACCAGCCACAAAAGTGCGGCTCGCTTCCGCGCAGCTTCCAGATGATGAACCCGGCGGACTTGAATCACGTATCCAAGTCCCGTTTCCTACAACGCGACGGTAAATCCATGACTGAGCGTCCTTTCACCATTGCCTCGGACAAGCCAGCTGAGATCAATCTCGAGGACATGGAGCGATACGCATCGGACTGTCAAGGTTCAACGAGGATAGCAAAGTTCCCGATTACAGGGGGTGGTTCGTCCACCTCGTCGTCCACGTTTTTCTGCTCACTCGACGATGCATCGTTTACTGATACGGACTCGATGAGCCGGCCTTCGACACTTTCAACGAGCACACATGTGCATCCCGATCATAAGATTTATAGGGCAAACGGATCGGTTAGCAAAGGTGAGTTTTAGTTTCTTTGAAATCCTGGGTTGGTGATTTATTTTTTAGAGATTAATATGGACGATATTAATGGAATTTCAGATTTAAGCGGAATTGTCGGAAGCTTATCAGGCTCGAGTCTACGTAATGTCTTCTCGAAAGCCGGGAGTCGACTACAGGGTCTGCGCTCCAGCCTTAGCACGGAGACTCTCGAGTGCAGCGAGGAGGTGGATCGTACGAGGTACTTCCGTTCGTTCAGCAAACGCGGTAAGAAGTCTTCCTCCAAATCTTCGTCGCGAGACGCCGCTTCGGATGCTGAAGAAACAGTGAACTGCGTCGTGTCGGGAACTAATGGTACGCAGCTGCGAATCGAATTGCCGTACCATAAGCAGGGCAGTCCAAGCCTGGGAGCACGCATTGCTCAGGCAGACTATGCGGACCCAGCAGTGCTCTTCGCTGATAGTCGGCGGAACTTGAGCAGCTGTACTGAGTGCAACTCGTCAAAAAACGGTGAGAATCTAGAGGAAGGTGAGAACGAGGAAGAGGATGAGGTATTTGAAACGACGGAGGAGGCAGTTGAGGGTGATAGTTTCTATGAGCGCTCGTTCGAGACGATCGAAAATTACGTGGAAGGACAGGCGGAGGAGGCTTTTAGGGACAGTGCAATATTCAGCGACGTTGACGACTCTAGCTTGAAATCTGCCGACGCGTCGTCCAAGAAGATACCACCGCCCGTGCCCATAAAAAGGAAGATTAGGCGGAGCGTCGGCGTCGCCAATGACAAGCCCGCGGTCGCACAAAAACCAGCTCATCTAAAGCAACGCACGAGAATTGTCAAGTGCCGGGAAGCAAAGATCGCTCCGGCAAAAGCAGGTGTGGGCAGAGAATCCGGTAAGACAGGAGGCAAGGAGGACGATGTTTCCGCGGGACAGAGTCAAGTCGGCTGGGTAAAGAAGATGGTCGGGCAGTTGCAAGCTCAGGTTGACGTATGACCCACGCCTACATCCTGTATTTTCTGTTTCTTATTCGAGAACCAGTGAGAAGCTGGCTTTCTCTTCCTTTCGCGCGTAAACCGCGCGGCTTGGCTAGAATATTTCACTGAAAATAGACGATAATGTGATAATCTTGTATGACTATGGTTCTATACGGTCTCTGAGGGAAAATACCACGTTAAAAGAATAGGAGAATGAAAGTACAGAGTGTTAGTATTATATATAAATATCCGATCAGAGCAATTTAGACGACCGTAGTTGTTGATAAGGGTTGATAAGTTTAATCGATAGAGTCAATACAGAAAATAAAATAAAAATTGTTGATATTTCATTATGTTTATTGTAGATGAAGAAATTTTCAATGGAATGTTCTACCCAAGGTTTACTTCTTATTATAGATAGGACTTGACTGTTCTGATTTTTCACTGAACTTTCTCATTACCTAGGAAAGTCTTGGGTCGCGAGTTCGCTATAGGCAAATCTATGTTTAAAAGAGAATATGTATTTAAGGAGGTCGACGTTAATTCGAGACTATACGAGAGAAAAGAGTTAAATTATTTAGCGTGGAGACTGCGATTGGAAAAGTTGTTAAAGTTCGCAATATTTTGGAAAAGTGTACTTGTTTGTAGAGAAAAAAAATATATTTTGTGATAAAATTTATTTCATTTAACTTCATTTTAACTTTGTGTCAGCGATGATCTCAAGTGTTTGTAGAAAATTTTGATTCGTCTTTGTGTAAAATTATTTATTTATTTCACAATTAACAATAACAATTGCGTTTGTGTCTACTCGTTTACATTTGTCAGTTATACTTTGTATTATAATTATAATTTTATATTTCAAAGTGCATTGTGTATAAATATCAAAATTGTTAACGTAAACAAATATAAAATTAATAAAAATAACTTAAGAATTATTAAAATATATATATTTGTTGCGTCAATAACAGGTGTTTTAAAAGCCATTAAATTATTATTGTTAATTTTGAAATGACCTTTTTCAAAACTATCTACTTAATGTTCGATAGAAGTAATAAATCGAAAAACAATTTTAAATATTTAACCAGACATATCGTAAAACCGCGCAAGATCAATGTGTTATTATACTACAATGACTATTTAAAAGCTGTTCGTCCCTATAATGTTAAAATACAAGAAGTTTATTATACGCCAAAAAATTGTTGATTACTGTTGAGAAATTATTAATTATGAACTCGAGACGTCAGGTCCACCGAGATAAGGCTGAGTTTTTGCTATTAGATTATCTGCGATGGTGCAAGAGTATAATATACATCCGAGAGTGTGCGTTGGAGCTCTGAGTGCGAATTTAAATTATTTTGCGAGCCAAGGTGAGAAACGAGTGACGGGACAAGTTGGCCATAATGTCGTGCGATACAACTTTTGCATTTTTTACTACTGTAGCTTTAATCCTAATGCAAATGATTTTTTCGAGTCTTTTTTGAATCTACTGTTAAACTGTGTTATAGTCTAAACTTGCATAAGGCAAAGTACAAGTATTTTATAATTATCGAGCGCCACAGAGCAAAAGTAAAATAGGAAGGGCTTTTTTGACGTCGATGGAATCAGTCTTTTCCGGGATTCACTGGATTTTGAAGCCACAGATCTCCATCCATTTCAAATCGATTTATATGAATTTATGTAGATTTATGTACATTTTTAACGAGGATTTACAGTAAAAAGGCTCGTATCGAGTTATAAATAGTAATAATTATAATAATAATAATAAATGTACCTTTATCGATAATTTATGGGTTTTTTTTCTTCATTTCCTTACCTTCTATAAATCTTTGATTGATAATTTTTCGTAGGATGTCAGGTTTCAATAAATATAAACTTCGTGATTTTAAGAAACAAGTTTTATTACGAGAAGTTTCTCTATGTACAGAAACATCGGCTAGTCGCTTTTACACATGTAAGCAAATGATAATAATTCATTAGATCGCGACGACTTCCTCGATAATACAATAGAATCATGTATAATAAACACGATAATAAATAGATTCAATACTGTCCTATAGTCAATAAATCCCTATACGTTTTTTCATCATTTCATTCTCGAGTAAAAAAGACGAACTATATATATAATAAATGTCGAAGAACAAGAAAATATATTTATATATAAGAACGGGCGAAACAGCCGAAGAACCGAAAGCAGCGACGCTTACGTTGTTATACACATTATGTACAACCGCGCTAGCAATGTTTATTTACCATTCTCTAAAACGCTTTTTTCTTTACCTCCCTCTCTTTCTATATTGCGTCTAGACGTCGTTTTTGTTTTGTTTTTCTCTCTAAATCTAAGTACTTTGCTAATCTCGACTTTCTATTTTTGTTTTTTTTTTTTTTTTTTTTCATCCCAATTCGCTCTCCCGACTCTTTCTCTCTTAATCTCCCCTCGTTCACCGAACCATTGCCATCAAAAATCTACGAGTCGACTTCATGCTTACGAAGAATAGAACACATCTCTTTGCTACCTCATTATGCGCTCGGACGCTTGTGAGGTGAATTTCGACGGGTACTTTTCAAATTCTGATCACGCGCGTTTTCCAATTTTTCACATATTTCTATTTCCCTCATTGGCGTTAGTTTTTTTTTTATAATTATATTATCGAAAAATATTTGGGAAAAATTTGATTCTACAATTTAAGATTGTCGTATAAGTGTAACGTAATTTAAAAATAATTTATACGCGAGCTACAATTCGACGATTTAATTAGTTTCATTATTTTTTTTTTTTTTTTTTTTAAAGATTTATTATTGTATTATTTTGAAAATGAAATTCAACTCTATCCGAGCGTTTCTAAATATATATTTTCTCTCTCTTTGCTCTACACGATTTTACCTCATATAGGACTTGGAAAAACAGCTTTTACGTGTTCACGAACAATACGTTGTCTAAGCTCCATTGACGCTTAGGAAACATTTTAAAGCTTTGTTAATTTAATGGTTACGCGTTTTTCATTAGGTTTGGCTCTTTTCGACACATTTAGTGTTTCCACGGCGACACTACATTCGCGATTTGCTGATTTCCAAGTATTCCCGGGGCACTTGACTTCCTGCCCAAATAACAAAATATCATTTGGTATGATTGTGCGGAGGCAAAGCCGTTTCATTTTACTCTGTTTAATTATTTTCTTTTGTTTACATTTTGTGGTCGATGCTGACAGGTACTTTTTGATCGCTGTGCTAGTCTTTTCTACTTCACCTATGGGAAACTATCATTTAAAATTTTTCATCTTTTTTTTATTATCAATTGTTTTTACCTGCTTTAATTTCTTTTTTTTTATACATTTCTATTCAATTCTATAACAAACTCTTCTCGCCTCAGAGTTTCCGTTTGCGTTGTCGAAGCCCATAAACTTTAATTTCGCAATGAAACACAGGTAAGGTTTACATTTGCTTAGTTACTCTTTTATTAATGATACTGATTTTATTCATTTAAAATTATATCTTTCTCTGGTTTTACATTACTGGAAAACTAAGAAATCTCTTTATTACGTTTTAACATCATCTTATTGTCCGATGTTTGTCCCTCTCAACCATTCACTGCGAAATCAAAGAGACATAAAAATCACAAAACGAAACTCAAGAGTTGCACTTTTTCGTCGATATGTCGCTGTGCTACAATAGTACATACACGAAGTAGAGTTTAACAACTCCTCCTCCAGCGGGGAAGACAGATTTCTATAGCGTTTCGGCTCTGACAACAAACTGCTCAAAACTCACAACGACTCTTCCACTTTCATCCGCGCATTGCCCAACAATAAAATTACGATCATCATCATCAATATACCAAATTTTAACAATTCGCACAATTTTTGTTTTTTTTTCTCCTTTTTGTTTATATCCGATCATCGAATCGTTGTAAAATCAACCCCCCTCCCTCCACGGTGGCCTACACACAAACTTCGGCGCTTCGTCGTGTCGTCAAAAAACAATTCAAAGGGTTCGAGGAATGCAAAAGCTTCAATTGCCTCAAAGCTACGTTTAAAACGTGTGTACGGCTTAAATGGAGTATTTTTTCATTTTTCTGAGCGATTTCGTTGATGCAAAGCTCCACGAAATCGGAATTAATACTTACATGCCGCTGTATGTACGACACAGCAGCCATTTTAAAACAGTCTACTCATTTGCAGTCTGCTGCGTTTTCATTATTTTCTTTTCTTTTTTTATAATCTTTGCTCTCCGCGGAAAAAATAAAGCTTCGTGTCTCGCGCGCAGCTTCCTCCCCTCTTCGTCTTCAAATTCTTTCTCTCCTTTTGCATTAGTAGCTCGCTTCGTGGCCTGCGAGGATGTAGAGATCAGCGCCTTCGCTCTCGGTCAATGTACCCGTGTGCACTAAATGACTCTCCAGCATGACGACCCTAAAAAATGGAAAAATAGCGTAAGTCGACGAATGCGACTCACCGTCTCATTGTTTCTGGCGCTTGACGTTTCGGTTTTACGACTATACTTACTTGTCGGAACCCAGCAGTCTGTAAGTTCGACTTGGATCACTGATTTCTTGCGTAACCTCGCCGTTCTTTAAACTGCGACCTTGCATTCCGTGCTTATGAAAGGCAAGAACGCTGTCCGGCAAAACGACTGCGACAAAATTAATACCATTGTCATAAAGAAAATGAAAATCAGTTGTTTTAAAATGTGCCTTATAACACTGCATTATCATAATTATAATCATTGAAACTGATTGAATTCATGTCATTACAATATTACAGATATGCAGGTAGGCGAGTTAATATTATCAACGATATTTTATAATAATAATAATAATAATGATGATGATGAATATGATAAAAAATCAACTTACTGGTTGACTCAATTTGGAAATTGAATTGCAGTTCTGCTATCTGTTTTCTACTTTGTCGCGGCTTTCCACTTAACGTTACTATTTTTACCAAATCTGCAAGGAAAGACATTTATCAGTAAACAGATTATTAAAACATATTAGGTAACGAATTTTTTTAGCTTTACTCACTATCATAACAAACGAGAATGGCATCTTTTTCAAGCTGCGCTACACTAACTACTTGAAGAGTTTCTCTTCGTGGAATGACTGTCGCTGAAAGATTCAATGATAATGATAAGTATCAAATGTGCGTTTTAAATTCATGCGAATAATTGTAACTGCCAAAGAAAATGGTTATTACCAGAACCGTCCATCTCCTCTAATTCATCGCTATGGAACCAGCTGGCTCCAGAATTCATATTAATTAGGTCAAGTTTCAATTTATTCTGATGGTAAGCTTGTTTGACAGAGACGCAGACCATCGGATACTCCATCTCCGGCGTAATTATCATTTCAAAGACATTCATCGGCGATGGCAGTGGGCATTCAAAGTGCTTCAGCAGCATGAACTTGTTTAACGGGTCATACCACTGCATTAGAAAAATTCCCGCTGGCGATGCTCCACAAAGATATTTATATCTGAAATACAGTTTTTCGAATAAATTCCGATTTCCCACATTTAAAAGAAAATAATTAAGCATCTTGTGATAATTGATTTCACCTACCCATTATAAGGATTACGTCCTACACAACACTTCATGCAACCTTTTGTATCTGGCACACGAGTCGTAAGCGCAAACTTCCTCGGTACTAATCTCTCGGGTATTTTGTTCATGTGAAGAGAAAACCTATGGGATTGCTTGCTTTGCATAGCTAAAAGGTCATGCCTATAAAGCTGTGGTGTTTTTCCTGCAAAATTAAAATTAAAAGTTAACAATAACTATAAAAAAAAAGAATACAAAAAAATAAAAGTGTTAATTACCTGACAAAGACATCAAGACATCTTTGATAACGTACATCCAGATCGTTCGCCTCGGATACAGCTGATCGATCGCCGTCTCATGCAGCTCGTTCAGATTAAGATTGTAAATGCCCTCCTCGGCGGCGATGAGTAGATGCTGGTCGCGCGTGTCCGGATGAATCCAACTGGCCGTGCAGTGTATCCGCAAGGGACAACCGTTGAATACCTAAACGAGACAAACAAGATTGTACATTTTCTCCTTGACACTGCCAACCGAGACCATTACATGTACTTATATATAACTACACCCGTATCATGTATTATATAGCGCAAATCGCTGACCTTTGAGAAGCACGCTCCCATGTGAACTTTCGGCGTCGGTGGTAGCCCATTGCTGATTGGCCTGGGTGGCGTGTGCCTCTTTCTATCCCTCCTGCGCGGCGGTATTGGCGGCGTGTCGAAGAGCAGATCCGGTCCCACGCCCTCCTCACCATTATCCGACGTCGTCTCGTTCTCGCCTGCGCAACAAAAGTCCCAGGCGATTAACGTTTTTCGTCGATAATCTTTTTTTGTTTTTTGTTTTTTGGGTATGTATGTAGGGAATGAGTGATATAAAGCCATATTTCTGCCATTCATAATCTTTTTTTAAATGTAGGAGAGAACCGATTCTCTTAATGAAAAATTTGAGTTTCTGATTGTAAATGTAGATGTGGCCCGACATTTGATTACACAAGCGCCATGCTTTAATCGGTAATTTTTATTTCGAAGATACAAGGCTATTGAACATAGAGAATTGTGATAATTGTGTGCAGATTAAATGCAAGGCACGTTTGATTTTTTTTTCTTTGAAAAATCGCTGTTTTAAATTAGTAAATCTGAATATATTTATTAAAATTTTGGAGCAATTGGCAATCGAATGCATTATTTTTAAATTTTTTCTTTTGAAAATCTTTATATTGTAATGTAAAATATAAATTAGTATAAAACTTAATCTAAATAAGGACAAACTGTAACTTTACACAATTTTTAATAAATGCATATTCCAAATTTACAATGTTCAAGCGTATAGACAATCACAACACAAAGGCAGTGGGACATACAACAATTAATTTTTTAACAACATTCACATACTACATGAGGATTTTTTTCGGGAGATCAGAAGAATTTATCAATAAAATCATGCAGAAAACAACAAAATTTCCATCACATAAAACTCTATATTATTAGGCTTTTATACTATTTCGAACCCATAAAATTTAAAACACACATCCAACGATAAACCCTCGCATCTCTCCCACAACTAAAAAATTTCCAGCAATCTTCTGATCCCCTCGACCGCTTATAGCAGCAGCAACAACTACACGCGTGTTAGTATACACACCTACTCACTTACAGAGCGATTTAAAAAAATCAACCACATTACACAGCATCAATAGGACAGACCAGAACAAAACAAAAAGAAAAAAGTGAACCGGCGGCGGGTAAGTACCCAGCAGTGTGCATAATAAAAATACTCGCGCGCAAAAAGAGACAGCCGACAGAAAGACAGAGAGATAGAGAGACAAGCCCATCGTCACGACGCGCGGTATCGTGTGTGCTGTATCATATTATTAGTACATTACAATCATCATCATCATAATCATCCTAATAATTATGAATGATCAACAAGAGCACAGAGAGTAGATTACGCGCTGTATGAATGCATGGCATGCTCGGTGGTGGTGATGGTTGTGCTGATGGTGGTAGTGTTGTTGTTGTTGTTGTCGATTACCATTCGACTGGGGTGAGACGTCACGTCTGCCGCTGCTGTCGGACAGCGATCTCTGCCTCTGGCCTACAGCTAGGGCAGCTGCAGCTTCGAGGCCACCGCTAGAACCTGCTTGACTCGCAGCCCCGCCGGCACCACCGCTACTACTGCTCGCTGTCGATGCTGTCGTGATGATCGTCGACGTAGTCGTCGTCGACAGCTCCTCCATCGAGCTGTGCAGCCGGCGGGGGCTCGCCTGTGAGCCTGCTGCTGCCGCCGCTGCTGACGATGACGCACAACACACAACACACCAGAGACGTGTGGTCACTTGTCTGCGGGGGGCTTATAGCTGTCTATCTTACACTAACTATACACGCGGCGGCTACCGACGACGCCCTCCTCCTCGTCATCGTTATACTCATCATCTCTCGCTCTCGCTCGTCTGTATATATATATGTACGTAGGTAGTACTTGTACGTTTGTCAGTTGGTTCGGTCAGTTGAAGTATGCATGGAGAGAGAGTGAGAGAGGGAGGAGCTTGCGTGTTAGAGAAGGGTCCAGCGAGCTTTGCGGCGAAAGGGATTTGCGAAGCCGTATCGTCGCCCTTCCTAGTACAAGTATACTGTAGAGGGAAAAGTTGCGGTCGTTCAAGTTTAAGCGAATGTTGTAGGTATCTATGTACCTGCGTTTCATTATTGGTCACTTAAAAACACGCTTCGCGGTGAAATTTTTCGCGCGGTTTTGCCAATTCCTATGATTCATATTCTACGTTATATGATTTTATTTAAATAGATTAAAATTACCGATTTTTTATGTACAAGCTTGTATATTCATAGAATCAGATTAAACCTTTGATCGATTGTATAAAGATTTGATTAAACAAAGCTTGCTGGACATATCGGACGAGAGCGCTTTGGACCCCGGTGGAAGCTTTCAATATGGACCCCCAGCTGTCTTTCAAACTACGTACACTCTGTCTTTCTCACAATATTCTGTACAATAAGCTCAACCAAAAACAACGAGTATTATAGTGTGATGTAAGCTTTGTATGAACAAAAATGTAAATAGAGAGATAGAAAGAGAGATAGATATTAAATGGATAGAGAGAGAGAGAAAGATAGAGAGTCCCCTGGTCGCATCGGACCCCGGCGCGCGGGAGCGCGAGATAGAGTGTACCTAATCTAAAAATCAACTTACCACGTCTCGTGGATAAGACATAAATATTTATTTATATAATATATATATATTCAAATTGCAATTAGCTAACAATCTACAAAGCGCTACGACACTTTTCATAGATATATGTATATAAGTAAAACGGAAGTGTGTAAGCGTATAGGTAAATTTGACTTCGTACCTGTCGAATTGCCGTAAAAGCCTCGATGTAGCTCGCAGTCACTCGAGGACGTCTCGCCGAGGGGCAAAGTTGCTCTGAAAGAAAAAGATGATTCGATGAGTAAGGTTTGGAAGAAGGACGCACCAGAGGGATTTTTGTTCATTAAAAAAAGACAAATAAACGAAATCAGAGGAGGTATTAGTCAATGGTTTTTTGTGCTCGGTAAAAAATTAATTAGATCAAAAAACACGAAAAATTATATATAAAAAGCTACACTCTATAAGAAAGGTTCTTATATGTATGTATATATAAGCATATATTATATAGGTTTCGAGCTTCGTCTGATACATTATCAAGAGTTCGCTTGTGAGTTTTCTACTTACTGCAGCGAATACAGCTGGTCACAATGCCCGGCAATTGCATTTCCCCTGAACATACGAAAGTTTCGATTTTTAACTCTATTGGTAGATTCTGTTTTTAATTACATCTTCTTGCATAGCTTGTGGTTTATTTCAACAGCT
The DNA here is from genome assembly GCA_900474315.1 of Torymus auratus. NCBI lineage: Eukaryota > Metazoa > Arthropoda > Insecta > Hymenoptera > Torymidae > Torymus > Torymus auratus. The sequence goes on along the minus strand of UXGD01001236.1, from coordinate 11,473 downwards.
ATATTTTATGTATTCACATGAGATAACTTTTATCTAGGATGTTTGATTATTTATATGTATACTACCTATACACTATGTTACAAATTTTTTTTTTTTAATCTGCTTACACAAATTAATTTTTTTTTAATTTCTATGTACACTTTTAGATTAGAATTACATGGGTTTTAAGTATAGCGTTTTATACACATTGTGGTTAAACTGCGATCACACTTTTTGCTATTTTTATATACACAAGTTATTATTATTATTATTATTTATATCCTTTTTCCTCTTCAATTACCGAAGCTCGACAGATTGTTTTATTAGAAATTTGGTTTGTTAGGGTAGAATCGCATGTATAAAAAAAATGACGTTCACATAGTTAGTCGACACTTTTTATGTTACATCATACATTAGACTCAAGCAAAGGCTGAAGCTTCCAGTGCGACAGTGGTGTCAATGAACAAAATCAACGATAAACAAAAAAAAAAAAGCGGATCGACGATCCATGCAACAAAATTAATTATTTGTTAAGTAATAAAACATCATGATTTCATGCTAAAAACGTAACACCTTCAGTGCGATGATAAAAAATTTTATGCAAAAGTGATTTCGACAAAGATAGATGTATTATTGTTTAGAATGCGCACTGAACGTATTAAATTATAGGGACGTTGACAAACCAAAACAAAAAAAACTGTACAAAGAAAAAAACAAAAAATCCGTTTGTGATAATTTACTTCAAAATATATAAGCGTGATGCAGCAGAGTGTTAAAGTTAAACTTGCGCGATTGCGAGTGCGAGGGAAAAGGTTACCTGCCGATACCTTAGCAACAACTCCTCATCAATGTACTGCAATAGACTCCTGTTGGGAGAAATGATGAGAATTACAAAATCATTCGAAGAAAAATTAAAATCTGCTAAAAGAGCAGAAATTAAACGTTGAAAAAAACAAAATCAATAAAACAATAATAATGAGATAAAATAAAAATTTAAAGTAATGATAAAATGATTATTAATTAATAAATGTCGTTAGGTTCAATAGAAAGAAAAAACAAAAACAAAAAACAAAAAACAAAAAAAAAAAAAAAAACGGCCAAATATTTACTTCGATGTTTTAACAAAAATTTAATTAAAAATTTCAACGAAAAAAAAAAGTTTTTTTAACAATAAAAAAAAAAACTAAACCAAAACTAAACGAAAATACTGCAATCAACAAGTAAATTGTCATGCTATTTCAGTGTCATGCAAAAGAGTAATAAGGAATTGTGCAAATTCGAAGAAACAACGGAGTTGTCAACAACACGCAGAGCACGTATTAAAAAATCTTTCGTGTATAGAGAAAATGTATATGCTTCGTGATTAGATTGTTATTAATTGTTGTTCTGAGTTATTTTCAAACTTGGCAAAGTTATTTCGAACTCAATCGCCTTTTATCTTTACCTGAGGCTCATACGAAAGATCTCCGTGCCAGTTTTGCTTCTGTGTTTGACTTTACTATCTGCGCCAAGGCTACAAAGTTCACAAAGATATGTTTGTCTTGAAACCGACACCGTTACTAGTTCAATGAACACGAGGCGGAAATGGATGATTTTTTGACGTTTATACACCAAAATTCTAACTTTGTTGTTGTTGTTATTTTTTTGTTTTTTTTTTATGAAATGAGTGATGAAATTTATGAATGAATGAGAGACGTGAATGAATGAATGAATGAATGATATAAGCATGTGACGCTTAAGCTATCAGCCAGACTCGTACACGGGAGTATCACAATAATAGAAATTAGAAGTAAAAGCTTAAGTGACTTTTATACTGTGGACTATGATTGAAAAACATCTCGACGAATCCGTTTGTATTAAAATTGTTTAAGAACACTTTCTAAAGACTGAATGTAAAATAGATAAATGAATCTTTTACGATAATCTTTTTTCTAACTAATTGTTGAAAGTAGAAGTGAAAAGTTATTACAATATGTAAAATTTGTTTGCAGGTATAAAGTATCTGTTGCCGTTTCTATTAGCTTAGATTTTAAACTTATAAAAGATTTAGCTATCTACAATACATTTTCAGGAGATAAGATTACGAAATTACTTTACTTCTACAATATGCACGTAATATTATAGTCTACCAAACGCTCGTAATTTTTTGACATACTAAGAAATGATTTTGTATAACTAACATTCGAGAGTACGTAATAGTTATTGATAATGAATGTTTTCAAAGTATACTTGTCTGTATCAAATCAATTGCACTTTAATTTTTAATCGCTATTACTGTGATGTTCAGTTCATCTACAGAGTCATTAAAAGCATAACTACAAGTTTAAAAGATATTTAGTTTTCGTGAATGATAGTTAAAGCAAAGATAGTCGAACGTTCGAAGCCTCAGCCCTTTCCCAAGAAACAATTCCTGTTTCCGCAATTCCATTTCATCTATTACCCATTATTTATTTAATTTATAAACCAAATTATAAACTTACTTCTCTTGGCCATCCTCGAAAGCCGATCCAATCCCGCAGTCTGGATGCACATCACAGTTATGAGCAGTCTAGAATGCCGACGTCAATATTATTTTTCAGAATTCTCTATTTATACTAGATGTTATCGAAACGTACGAACGTCTACGAACCTTAACGTTATTCATGATGTCTATAATATCCCAAGCTGGGTTATTATCAACCGAAGGCGACGTCGTATCCCTTTGTAGCGTTCCATCATCCAAATTAAATCGATCTATAAGGAAATAATATTATCATTTGATTTAATAAAAATATACAAATATTTATTTTTAGAAAAAAAAAAAAAAAAAAGAAAAATGGGTGATTTCAGTCTTGGTCTACCGTTGTAGGCCATTTACCTTCACTGTCCAACTGGGAAACAGGGCTCTTTGGTCTTGGTTTTGCTGTATGCCTGGACGCAATGCGCTGTGGTACATTAGGCACTGCACCATCTTCATCTGGCTCCAACTCAGCAAACATGTGGCTAGGATTTGAAACTTTCTGCAATAATTCTAGTGCAAGTCTCTTACTCATTTCACTTTGGAAAAACGCGTGCTGTAAAATAATAAAGAAAAATTAACGTAAATTTCACAAAATAAAGCAAGAATTCCTTTTATGTTTATATTCACCTGCAATAACTTTTCTGCAGTTGGTCTCTTTTTAGGATTTTTCGTTAGTGCAACTTTAACAAAATTATGAAACGTCGGACTCCATTTGTCGCGATCTTTCAGGGTTGGAGGTTTAAAACTTGATTTTGACATAAGAAATAGAGCCCTCATGGGATGGAGATCAAACATGGGAGGTTGTAATTCTGCTAATTCTATTGCTGTGATACCTATTGCCCAAATATCACACAGTTGATTATAACCTCCTTTTCTTTCAACTGCTGCTACCTGTATAAGTAAAACAATTTTGATTAACAAGAAAATGTAACACTGAAAATGAACAAATAATAAACAACAAATGTTAAATACCTCTGGAGCCATCCAATAAGGAGTGCCAATGAAACTTTTTCTTTTGTTTATCGTTGTTGTTATTTGTGCAGAAACTCCAAAGTCGGCAAGTTTGACATCACCTGCTTCGGTGAGTAAAATATTGGCACCTTTAATATCCCGATGCATTTTGCCCATTCCATGAAGGTAGGCAAGACCAAGCAGTGTCTCTCGACACATATATGCTATTTGAATTTCTGATAATGGGCCCGTAACTAAAAATAAAAAAAACATGAAACCTTATTTCCTCGAGAGCACTAAATCAATCATAATCAACAGTTGACATACTATGATAAATATCTTGAAGAGATCCACCACCACAATACTCCATGCATATCCACAGTCTGTCCCTCCTAAGATAACTCCCGTAATAAGCTATGATATTTGGATGCTTGCAGTCCTTCATCATGAGGATTTCTTGCTGTATTATAGCAAAATCATCACCTGTGGCACACAATTGCAACGTTAATTAGCATAAAAATTCAAACCTCATCGCTATGAATATAACACTCTATTATGTTTTCTTCTTTTTTTTTTTATTCACAGCACCGCCTCACTAAACCACTTACCAGGTTCAAGTTTAATGACCTTGATAGCAGCCAAATCATTTGTGGAGAGTCTCTTGGCCTGGGAACAAAGTAAAGAACAATTAGCTCCAACCTCCTTTGCCACACAACACAAAGCCCCCCCCCTCTCCCACCCTTTAATCGCTCCAGATTTCAAGCGTTCCCGGTGCAAAAGGCTTCTCACTCAATTAGAGAATAAACTGCCAGAATGTGCGCAAATAATACAATAAGAAGTAATGCCTGTGGCATTAAAAAATCACTATGGCAGCAGGCTCTGCAGCTACACTGCTAGGCATATTTGAGCAACTAAACAAATGCTTCCTTTACCAAATGGACAGAGTCCAAGTTGATGTCATAGTGATTCCCAACGTCATAGACACATATACACGCGCGTTAAGGTAAACAATGCACGCGGCCACGCGAGCGCGCCTCACAAAAGGAGCGAGAAAGATAGCCACGACGAAACTTTTCTGCACGTTGCGTGCTCCGGTTTATCTCCCGCAAGAAGAAACAAAAATATCGCCCCATACACAAACTGTAGAGAGAGCACTCACTTTGTAAACATCGCCGTATGTCCCGCTGCCGATCCTCTGGTTGAGCACATACTCGTACTGGGGGTTGCTCCTGCTGATGTCGCTCGACAGGGCGTTCGCGTTAACCGCCATTGTACCCGTCGTTCTTCGTCGTCTACGTCTCCTCCGACACCGCCACCGTCTTCGTCGTCGTCGTCGCTGACACCCGTCCGAGACAGGCAAGAGGACGACGGTCCGTCTCGCGGTGGATCCAGGTCGTCGCCGTCCTCGGGGCCGCTACATCGTTCGCGCGCGCGCCCGCGCGCCACACCACCACTTCCGCCAACACACCACCACTTATATACTATACACACACTACCTCTTATACCATACACGTCTATATGATGGTCTGTCTCTCTGTCTCGCGCTGATGACGAGGATATACCACTACTGAAGACTTATAGCAGCAGAGTGTCCGATGCAGCCTACTCTACGCAGTAGAAGGAGCAGCAGCACACGCATATATACAGACACAGACACTCGCGCGCGCGTTCGCAGGGAGAGATATGGTACGCAGACGTTTATTATCGCATCGTCGCCGTTGCTGCTGCCGATGTCGTCGTCGTCGTCGTAGTCGTCCCGCGGGGGCCGTCGCTCCCGAGCAGCGCCGCCGCCATTTTTATATTATCCTCCGTCTTCCTCGCACTCGCACAACTAGGTATACTGGATATTATCTACAGCGCCGTGGGCGCGCGCTGCTGCCTGAGCTGCGAGCTCCTCCTGTACTGTACTCAGTGCTCTCTCTTTCTCTCTCTGCTGCTGCACACACACACACTGAATGTGTAGTACTTACATTGCGTGTGTGGTATGTGTGTGTGCAAGAGAGACGTTTTTTTTCTCGAGCACTACTGCCGAGCGTCGCGACGAGCAAGAGCGTCGTCAACTCTTCGACAGAGAAAACAGGCTGGTGTAAATGTGGGTGTGGGTGTGCAGACGTGTGCGGCTGAGAGAGAAAGAGAGTATGAATGGTTTGGTAGCGATGCGAGGGTCGCGAGGACTGTGTACAGGTATGTGAATGTGTCTTGCTGGTTTACTGGTTAGGATGCATGCATGTGTGTAAAAGAGTGAGAGAGTGATATAGTGGGGGGAGGGGGGAGGGAATGGGACGAACTTCAGGCTGGAAGCGAATTTTCGGAGCGCCGTTCGAGCTCTGCATGCGCAACTAGTTGCAATTTTTTTTTTTATTTATAAGAGGTGATTTTTATTTGCATAAATAGTGATTAAATACATTTGTGATCAATTAAATTTTTTATTCATTGCATGTTCCTCATTCAATTTATGAAGTGATGAAGTACAAAGTTAAAGTCTCATTAACGTTTCTAAGGGAGGAATTTTGAAGCCCTTCCTGCTGTTTGAATTAGTTCCCCTAAACATACGAAAGATTCGATTTTTAACTCTATTGGCCGTGGATTCGGGTTTTTAATTACATCTTCTTGCATAGCTTGTGGTTTATTTCAACAGCTATAATTTTTTATTTATTCACGTGAGATATCTTTTATATAGGATGTTTCATTATTTGTATTCCACCCCTTCCTGCTGTTTGAATTAGCCAACCATTTCGGCTTTCCGCCCTTAGCAAAGTGGTACTTAACCATTTTCGTCACATTGACAATTTTTAATGCAGAATCTTAAATCTATTGATAGTTTGACCTGATCTCGTATGAAATTGCTGCAGTGATGAATGACGTGGTTTTTTTATGGCTCCTATACTAGGATGGCTCCTCTTTTTTACTTTTAATATTGTTCATGGCTTGTTTTTTCATGTCTTTCATAATGTTCAACTAAGCCTCGGATGCCCCCCCCTTTTTTTTTTGTTTTGCGCGGCGGCTTTGGCGGTTTTCTTCGTAGCAGCGGGCTTTGGAGCGCGATGAATAAAGTAAGTGTGCCACGCATTAAATACTATAGGTAACACCTTAATGGGTACAGAAACTAACACACTTACCCTATATTTACAATAATAAGCGTTACAACCTACCAACCCTCATCTCACGGTATCACTCGAACTCTCACACATTACTCGAACTCTATGGTAATTCAATTTACGTCCGCGCACGCACGCACGCGAAGACAATTCAATTTATGAAATAAACACGCGCGTGGGAGGTAATAACCGCGGCGGTGGCAGCGACAGTAAAATAAATCCTTAATAGAAGTATTTTCACAAAGATCTAATTAAGCACAACCGGGCCAAGATTTAGTTTTAGGGGAAAAGCAGTTCTTAATAATTCTGATTGGATGATAAATACATCTATTTTTATAAGAAAGATGATAAAATATTATATAAAATGATTTTAGCGTAAACCTTGAAAATTTTCTGTAAGTATAGTTTAAATATCAGTATAATATATAAATTATTAATAATATTTACTAAACTTTGAAAATTAAATAATTTGAAGGCGGCACTGTGATTTTCGCAATCATAGTTTATTTGCGGTAATTTATAAATAATCAATATGACTATGATTATATAACGCATTGTTTGCATTTTTTAGTTCTTTCGACTACTTATAAGTTTCCTTATTGTCGGTTGCTGCTGCGGTAAAATTTTCATTTTCCATTATTCTAAAGTAAGTTGCGATAATAACTTTGTTCTATTTCCAACATTATTGTTAAACAGCGCATAGGTAAGGAAACCCCATTAAATCACGTAATTGCACGAAATTCAAATTATTATACTTACATGCTATTACTATTATTATAACATTTTACAAAACAAGTTACAAAATACATAAAATACAACAAACCACATATAATTTTCTACAAAAATATTTTATTATAAAAAGAGTTTTACAAAAGAAAAAAAAAGTATACACAATGTCATACACAAATTGAGATTGTCGCGGTCGCGTTATCGCGAAATATTATAGATTACAATCACATCCTCTCATCGCGTAATCGAGAAGGCGTCGCTAAAAGAAAATAGCTCGCGTATTTTTTACCTGCTCGGACGCGATTATCTAACACATTTTTCAGATTATACTGTGGATATCAATGTAGAGCCGCGACTCAAGCGTCAATATGTTCGCGTAAATCGTGATTGATAACTTGCTCGCGATAAATTTCGCGTTAGCAACTGAACACACATTAAATGATATGTTTCGATCCTCTCGTTACAACTAATGTATACATAGTATAGCGATGTTAGAGGAATGCATAAGCTTTAGCCATTTCTTTAAGATTTTTACGATGGACTGTTCCCGATTCCATACGTGGCAGCTCTTCGATGAATCTCACGCCTCCTCGAAGTTTCTTCGGTTCTCCCAATTTCGATGAGATTGTTACTAGGTCCTCCTCGGTCACCTGTAATACAAAATGAAGCATATATGTTGTACAAATTTATTTTATATTCCAGTTTCAACCGAATTCTCGTGATTACGTGTAATTATAAGAAAATTTATTCTCGAAATGAAATCAAGATCCAGTTTATCAAAACCCTCACCTGATACCCAACACACTGCATTTTCCAGATAATATCTCCTAATACCCACTAAAAATTTCCAAAACACCACGCGTTATAACGCCATACCCGCAGTTCACCCAACCATATCATTGTTATTATTACTGCGGCTCCGACCATTCCTGCTCCATTACTCACCCGAAAAATTACCTCTTCCTCTACACACATCATGCATATACTCAACTCCTCTCGCCCTTCTATGCCACATATTTATATTTATACGAGCACTACCTATTACCCAAGCTCATTAATCCGCGCTCGCGCGCGACTGACTTATTGCCATCGGTGCGGGACGTGATAAATTTTTTTTTCTCTCTCTCTCTTATTCCTAACGCATTTTTGGGACGCGCAGGCGACATTCCATTTACTCCCACACTATAATATCGAGAACCGCTCGACGTGGATGTATATAAGAGACGCCGGCGGGCAGTTGTGGTCATCCATCCGAGTAATAACCGCACCCAATTCCATTTGTGTTTATAGAGGAGGGAAATATGATCCGCGCGAGCGTGCGCAGGGGGATTACTGTATAATTTTTACGCCAGGCCCCGAGTTGTAATTAAACGGAGTGCATAATATTATAATGTTTATTTGGATAAGCGGTAAATAACGAGTTGTGGTGTTTTAATTGCGTATTATAGGTGGTATGAAAGATGCGCGTGATTACGTTAATAGTAAAATGATATAAAAGCTTATAAAGTTGCTTTAAATTGTACAGGAAATCATTTAATGTTATAGCAAAGTTTGTGAATTATCCGAGAAAATGTTTTCTCTTATATTAGGGCTACGCTTATAAGCAACGTTTATACTTATAATAAAATTCTGCTAAGGTAGTTCGAGACAATATACCTATAACAGCCTGTATGTATAAGTCTCGAAACTTTCGTTAAAAGCGTTCGACAAAGATCACTCAAAATCCAAATTGAAAATTCTTATCGCATATACCTACTATGAAAACCAATATCTTATGGACTTTGCCACTTAAAATTGCATCAGCCCTTACCACTCTTCGATCTACACCAACGTATTATATCTTTCCATCCATTCACGCTTCTAATTTCCAATTATTTTATACACACCTTCGCATCAGGCGCCGTCTTAACGAATGCCATGGGATGATGATTATCCGTCGAGTGGGGTACGGGTACGACGCAGGCCTCCATGACCTCGGGGTGGGCGACGAGGGCGCGTTCGATCTCGTTCGGCGATACATCTTGGCCGCGGAAGCGCATCATGTCGCCCAGCCGCTCTAGGAACATTATCTCGCCGTGGTCGTCGTAGTATCCCAAGTCGCCTGTGTGCAGCCAGCCTGTGTGATGTGAACAGTGAGAGTGCTATTATATAATACGTTATGTTTGCTTTTGTTTTGGTCTAGGGATTGGGTGTGTATGTGTGGAAGGTTGTAAGTGTAATTGTGTGATTATGGATTGTTTGTTTGGAGCTGGAATGAGTCGGTTAGTCGAGATGATGGTTTGGTTGAGAAAGAATCTCTGGGAGGAACTACAGCGTTTTTTTGGATGTGTTGAAACGGGTTTCGTTTGCGAACGTTTATTTGCGCTGACAGATTTTTATTGTTCTTATTGACACAAGTGAGCAGAATTCTCATTTCTTATTCAATCTCGGAAAGACATTTTGACGTGTAATATAGGCATATATATACTTTTTCCTTACAGATATATAGATAGTGATTTACTTGGTTGCATATAACATTAAAAGAATTTTCTTTCAGTATAACGTGCGAAACATATATTTGGTTTGCAGTGAAAGTTCTTTGATATTAACGGAAGGTGATAATTAGTTGTTGAAATAACATATAGTTTTAGCTAAATAACCCCTAAATTATAACTGGGGGTATAGTTAATTTTGGTAACCGCGAAAATTGAAATTTACTTTAAAAAATACAAACGCACTTTCTTGTTTTATTTCTGTGTTCACCCACTTCGGTATTATATCTCCTGAAGCCAATTTTATATTTATTCACGAGCTATCGATTGCCTTCGTATTTGGAAAAATGCCACTAAAAGACAGTTTATACATATATTCAACTAAAATTTTAATCAATACTTTTGAACTTCATATCCTCTTCGAGACCGCTTTCATTGCCTTTGACTACATAATTACACTCCCTTCATTGTTATATTTAAAATGATTCAAAAATTCTACGAATCACCAATTATTTTTCCTTTTATATCACACAAAAAAAAATATTTTGGTAAAAATTACCTACCACATAACTTATTTCGCAAAATGGCAACAGACTGTGAAACCCCGAAAAATTATGAAACTAATTCTGGTAATAATTTCCTATAAAGTCTGGTACTACTTTGTAAGTGAAAAACAGTTTGTATAATTTTCGAGCCTGCACACTACCAACCTTCCTCGTCTATGGCCTCCCTGGTCCGCTCCGGATCTTTGTAATATCCGCTCATCGCCATCTCTGACTTGAAGCACAGCTCGCCGATGCGATTAGCACCAAGCGTCTCGCCGGTGCGCGGATCGATCACCTTCATCTGCATGTTGCTCCTGATAAAGCCGATCGAGCCTGCGTTGGTGCGTTTGCTCTGGAGGTTGTCCGTACAGCGGCTGCCCACCTCGGTGAGGCCTATTGGTTTTGTGATTTTTATTATGAACAGTGTCGAAAAATTGCAGTTGGAGTTGGAATATTCAATGGAAACATTGAAACTCATTACTTAAAAATTGATTAACATTGAATCAACGTTTTTTTAAAACTTTTCCTATTTTATAGTTAATTGAATTGATATAAATGTCTTTATTTTGTTATCTATAAGTAAATTAAAAAAAATGTTCGTAGTCCGCGATGTTCAGAATCTTTCAAGAAACACCGGGTAATTGAGATAAAAAGAGGACTGAAAATAACATCATATGACGACAACCCCTTACCATAATTATACTTACTATTTACTAGGAGAGGGTCAGGGTCCGGGGTCCGGATCACGGATTCAGCTGAAACTTTGCGATATGATTTTCGATATAGAAATATGAAGAAAGCTGCAACATTAGACCCTATAAACGCTCAAAAAACTCAAGTTCTGGGCACTTTAAAAGTCTTTAAAAAAACCTTTTCTTAAAACGGCAACTATTTAACTTTAGAAAGTCTTAAATATCATTACAAGTAGAGAAAATGAAACTAGAGCAAATCAGCTTTTTGCGTTTTTAAATATTAAAAAAGGTTGGTTCCTTCCAAAGTTATGAAAAATTGAGCATCGAAAGTGCACCAAAATACGCAGGCAGTCGAACAGTGAATTTTTGATACTTAATTTTAAACTTTCATAACTTTGGGAGGAATAGACATTTTTAATTCTTAAAAAATCAAATGAAAGCTCATTTTCTCTAGTTTTATTTTATATTTTTTAAATGATTTTTAAGACTTTCTAAAGTTGAATAGTTG